>JZKD02S1674032.1:819605-881532 GCA_000966675.3 Picea glauca | reverse complement strand
CCCCCTTTCACCAAGAGAATTTATTTGGAGTTACTCCAACCCGATAGTAGTATTTCAAGATTCTTCCCCCGCATCTTTCCTACAATAGATCTCATGCAATATGGAACACACCACATCAGCTAACAGGTGGCTCTAGGACTATTACCCCTGAAGAGGAAACATCTAGATCCTACTCAAGGATATAAAAATGTATGATAACTTCGTCATCTCATGTCCAAATATGCGATATGCACACTCACTCAAAGAATCAACAACATATGAATGAGGTGAATCTACCACCTTGTAAACCTCTACAAAAAATCTAGTTCTAAGAAGGAAACTATGAAAATAAATTATTCTAAATAAATGAATTATTCAAAGGCAACCAAATGCATCAAGAAAAATAGGAAAGTAGTGAATGAAAGGAAACACACAAATCCATGGAAAGCAATCAAACAAAAACCTACATTACTGCTCAAATGAGCTTATTATTTCCTAATTATACTGGATAACTAGGAACTAAGGCTGCTAGGTGAAGTCATAAAGCCAATGTAACCACTTTATGAGGTCATCAACATCTTGATACTTTCCATTGTGTTTTTTTATGAACCCAAACAAGGACACATAAAAGATCATATGGGCATAACATGGAATCTCATTGCTCCTGGGCTCAAGACCAAAGTGGAATCACAATCATGAAGCTCAAGGCCAACTTCTTGGCAATTTTGGTGATAAATTCGATAAACTTCATCCATCCAATGGTCAATAAGGATGATGTAATCATTCTTTTCCTCATAGGAATATGTTAACCCATTGATCTTACTTGTATAATAATTAATAAAAAGGGACTTTGAAGGTGGATCCAACTGGAATCTTGATGAATATTGTTGACTTTCCATGCCACTTTCAACCAAATTTAAGGAAGGAAAATGGGAATACTCGTGACTTACGGTTAGATTGTCTAGAACATAAGGAAGGGAATGCTCCATATCTACGACAACCCCTTCAAGCTTAACCCTTTCATAAAGTGGTAACTAATTCTCAAGAAATATCTTGAAGAAATATGAAAGTCATGATATCTTTCCTTTACCAAGATTTGTGTTCCAATAAAAAAATCTCATCCTTAATAAAATCCAAGGAAAATATAAGCATATTCATCTTAATGTGTTCATGAGTAATGTTTACCTTTGAAATAACATCAATTAAATATGTAATATGTAAAACAAGTGAGTCACTAAGTCCACAAAACCTTGGTAGTCCTTCTCTCCAATCTTCACAATCATTTGTATATCCATGGATTCTTGATAAATCTAGAGGGCCAAGTAAATACTTTAGCAACCACTCTACTCCATTTCCTTCAATATTTATACCATCAAATTCTTCAACACAATCTTCCAATTTAGATCTAAGTTCATCGATCTTAATTTCACCTTGCTTGTCAATATCATAAATAGGATCCCCTTCAAAGTAAAAACAATTTGTACCTCATTTGTGTCTTTCAATGTGGAAAATAGTATCAATGTTTCCAACTTCAAGGTCATCATATTCTTCATGGAATGAGGGAAAATCCACTAATCCTTCTTCAAACTCTACCATTTTAAAATTATCAAAGGATGGGTCATAAGGTTCAAAATTTTGATAAGGGATATAAATCATCAAACCATTATCTTCATATGGATGGGGAAAAAAAATTGGTTATTATTACCCTCTAAGTTTTCATCAAAATGTGTTTCCATAACTTCATCTTGAAAATCCCTTAATTCTTCTTCCTTGATGAATTCATGAAGTGTTTGGTGTTTCTCTTCATGCATGTATTATTCACATAGTTGACCACTATTAAAGATGTATTCTTCATAAAGTGATTCTTCCTTAATACTATCATTAAAATATTGGTATCCTATATGAAATTCAATAGATAACTCTTCTTCAAATGTGGAGGATGAAGATGATATCTCCTTATATCCTTGATCTTGAATGATATTATAGAGTGATTCTTGTTCTTCAAAAATACCATGAGAAGATACTTCTTAATTTTCAATGGGGTTGAGTTCTTTATGTGTTCATAAAGTATTTGGTATTATATGGTAGATGAAATGGGTACATTTTCTTCCTTTGGGAGGAATTCTATGGTAAATTTGATAAACATCTCAATATCTTCATTTTCAAGACTAGACTCCCAACATTTGAGGAATGACCTCAAAAAATCTGCAAATAAAGTGATTGGTCCTACAAGATCATCATAAAACCAATAATTTTCCTTGTCTTATTAAGTGCACATAAAGGTATGCATCCAAATATCCATGTGGATAATATGAGATTCATTTATAACCTTGATGAAAGAGATAATGTATGACAAGGATGAGTTCCATCAAATGATCCAACATACTCAACAATTCCAAAGCATAACCTTTATTTGGAGATCCTGGAATGTTTGAGAAATTAAGTGGGACACACAAATAATTTAAGCCTTCTAGTTCTCCCATGTTTCAACTCTTTAAATCTTCAAATGTTATACTAAATTGGAGTGTATTTGCCAAGGTGAATTTTCAATGACAGCACAATGTTGCTTGCTTCACTCTACAAGAAACAAGTCTTTAAATCTATAATGGAAAATGGATTCTTCCCCTCAATGGAGTCGTCAAATGAGATTAATGTTGATCACCAAAGTTATTAATGATCATCAAATTGAATCTTAAATTTTTAACTCGGGAAGTGGACTTTCTCCTTAGAAACTAGTCAAAATGTTGAATGAAGAGAGTTGGGATGATGTTAGACACAACTATCTAGACTCAAGCTCTACAACAACCTGATTTTTTTTTTTTCATTCAAAAAGGTATGCTGATTTATTATTTTCATTTTCCTCTCACGAGATACATAGTGAAACAAGGAATTAGACAATTCTCAAAACAATATGGGATGAAAGAATATGCCATCTTTGTGACACTAAGAGGGTTGAAGATGAAAAGCACTTACTCTTAGATTTCCTTTCCTATTCCAAAATTAGATCCCAATTTAAAAATATTTTCCACAATATAGACCTTCCTAACCTCCTAAGTCATCAAAACTATGGTGGTCTTGGAATGCTTCTCTCAATGATTTTTAGCACATAAATAAAATTTTAAAGAAATCAAAGTAATATCTTACCTTGTTAAGGTATGATAGACCAATTGGTCTCAGTGGATGTTAATCATCATCATCATCATCATCATCGTCATCATACATACATCTCAGTGGATGTTAATCATCATCATCGTCATCATCGTCATCATACATATATATATATATATATATATAACTGTCTTTTTCATAAAAAAAAAAAATACTGAAGAGGAATATAAATGGAGTACCAAAGACCTTTAAAGCTATACAGAAAGAGACAAGTTTGAAAGACAAAGAAGGAAACACCCTCAAAATGGTCAACTTGATGTTATCCTTGATATCTACATTTGGAATGGGCTCGACACTATGCAATACCAAGTAATATTAGGTGACTATGAAAATATTTCAAATCTTTTTCCTAAAAATGAGTAGTCCCTAGTTATTGTAGATATCCCTCATGGTTACAATATCCAAAACATTGGTTATGAATGAAAGCCTTATACTTACCAAGTATCCAACAAACTGGTTACGAGATTTGTAGATGTCACAACATCACCATTTTGGAGATTTGGGGCTTTTCATTTAGACACACAAATAGGATTAGTGCTATCAACCTTCAAGAGTAAACAAAATTCAAGTGTCTTTATTGATAACAAATTTAAAGTGTATTATTTAGTGTTTAAAGTTTGAAGTAAATTTCAATTATTTACAAGTTAATTAAATTTTTATTTATTTATATTACAAGCACAAGCCTGATATTTGTAATTCCAATAATTATCCATTTATGGGTGATATTGAAAGCATACATATTATATGTTGGGAAAAAAATTATACTTATGATCTTGCTCTTATCAATTAAAAATTTGGAGGAAAACATAGTCAATTATTGATTTATAATGTTGTGGTTAGAAAGCTAACATACGAGGAAACAAATTTGAATGGAGAGATTGTAAACATTTATCAGAAGCAACAAGCACTAATTAATTATATCATAGATGCCACTTTCAAGTGAAGGACATTGGATTTTGGATTTGTTCTCGGGTTTAGGTAATCTTTATGATATAATATACAAGGATACTTCAATTTTTATCATTTTTAATTTATGTTTGTTTATGCTACTTTACTTGATTTTTTTTATTTGGAGATTAGATACAACATTAGCATGTTTCTTACATAAAGGAAGAAATTGCATATCCATTGAAAATGATACATTACAACGCAATTTTATTGAGCAAAGAATTGATGCCATTAAAGCTCTTCTAGATGAAATGCAAGGAATTGGTTGGAAGAAAGGAGATTTAGTGAATCACACATGGAAAAAGCATCAAAGGAGATTCAACCACCTTTTAAAGGGTTGTTTGGAAATGATCATTTTATACAATTGCAAACATAGAAGACCCAATGGAAGAACATAATGGTGTCTAAGAAGAAATACAAGCTCCTAAAAATAATGATGTACTTGTTAAAGATGATGAATATGGCATATTTGATAGAATTGATTAGTTTTAAGATGTCCTTGAACATCAGACCAAATACTCTATCAAATATTTGAAACGTTTTTTTTCTAATCAAATCTATTTTCAAATAGTGTTCAATCCAATTGAATCATGTACTAATACTAATCAATATTCAATTAGTTGTTCTATAAGTCCCAACAAAAAATATTATTCAAAATTTTCTTTCCTTTCTAAAAGTAGTGTGAAGATCTTAAATTCAAAGTTCGATATCATTTTGAAGTTCAATTCTAAATTTGATATTTTCATTTGGATATTGGATTTTCCCTTCCATAAGATTAAGATCAAAAGTATTAATTATCAACTATTAAATAAGTTGTTGAATCCAATTGGTGTTCTAATTGTTTATTTCAAAACATTCAAACCCTTTCTTTTGTATGACCATAATCTTTCACAAAGATCAAAATTATTGATTGATGAAGGAACCATTGCACCATTTGTTCCAAATGAGATATCAATTAATCCACTAATTATTGAGTTTTTCGATAATGAAAATAATCACACTGATTTTTCAACAATATCCAATGATTGCTCAATTTGACAAATTATTGATATGTTATATTTGTAAAGTCTTGATTTGAGATTTTACATTAGAGTATATATATATATATATATATATATATATATATATATATATATATATATATATATATATAGTTGTTTTATGATTAATATGTTTAACATGTTCTTTACCATATCACGTGGTTTAGTTTTTGGTTTTCATTTTTAATAAATCATTATATTAGGGAAAATAACATTAAATATTGTTATGTTTATATATAAAATCTACAAAAATATGTAAAAAAAAAATTGTTTAAAATTCTCTCTCACACACACACAATTGCGGCCATAAAATGTTTTTTATTTGGGATGGCATTTTAAACAAAAATATTCCAAAATGTATATGATTTTCATTATGACTAACTTTAAATGTATATTTTTTTGTTAAATGTGTAATAATGTTATTTAGTTGCAATTGTTAGTTATTAATTGAAGTAAAGCTAAAAATGTGTTTAAATTAATATTTTACATTATATCTAAAATGTATGACATCTTAAATTTATTAATAATACATAATTAGATGAAAAATCAAAACTTTGAAAAAATAAATGATATATGGCATTTTTTTATATTGTGAAAAATGACAAATTTTGGGTTTTTTTTATTGTTGAAAAAAATTATAAAAATGAAATAAAACACCATTAAAGAAATGAAAATAGAAATTTTAAACAAAAATGAAAACACAATATTCGGAAAAAAAAATGTTGATAATTTGTAGCTAAGAAGATTCAAAATGTCAAAAAATTACCTTGAATACAAAAGGGTGTGCCTACCGATATCACCACTTTTTGAAATAGGGGTAAGAAGAAATACAAAATGTGACCTTTAAAAAAGAGAGAACTTTGGAGGGTTCTTTTCCAATTGATAACTACATTGTTGTTGGTGGAGGAAGCCTTAATTCCTTTCAACCGACCAACCATGGCAGCGTAAGAACCTACACCTAGGTTTTGTCTGAGATGTTGTTGGTAATGATGAGTACTTGATGCAGGGAAAAATACGTGGAGGAAAAAAAGAGTCGAGGAAGATCGTAGTGGGCCTTAAAATGTGAATCCGTAACTAATCATGGTGATTGGACCATATGCAAGAAACTTGTGAAATGACTAAGGCTTTATGTAACACCTCAATTGTGTTCTTCTAGTTAGTTTGATAAATAGAGGATATTATTGTTGGTTTGTGCATCTTGGAATATTGTTATGATTATGATAAATATCATGTGTTTATTGTCAATGGTTACTTAATTGACTAATTAGGAAATGTCTTAGTTGATTGTAATGACTAAGGATCAATTATAGGTCCTTCATGTGTTTTTCCATTTCACTGATTTGGAAGTATAATTAAATGTGTGTGTGTGGACCCTAAAGTAAATCATAATATTTACTAATCCGTGAATAATCAAAATTAAATAAAGTCATAACATGAACACAAATTTGACATTTTCCATTCATTTCAAAGAGGCAAAATGAGTTCATTGTTTTTCCATTGATTTACAAGTCAAAATCATTTTTTTACAAAATATGAAACTGTGGGATTCCTTAATGCATGAACAAGTATAAACCTTGACCCTAGATCCTATAACTCGTGACAAAATATCACAATTAGACATAGGAGATGCATCCATCAGTTAAGAGAGATCCATAACAAGAGTTTTTTAACAAACTAAATTAGTACAAATAGAAAATTAGACCAAGAGTGGGCACCAGAGTCTCACAACCCTGACCCATCCATATTATTAATAAAATAAATAAATCTCTCCTTGAATCATCAATATAGAGATGACCCCAACCAATCAAAACCTATGGCATTGAAATTTCACCCTTCAATTCTCCCATTTTACAGACCTGTGTGTATAATGAAAGAATAAGAAGAAAAGTAGTGCAAGATAGAGGTCCCAAGTTGTACCAAGAAACCCAAAAAATAAGGCTTCACCGTCATATCTATAACCAAGATGTTCATAACCTTGAAATTTAAAAGAGGAAAGCATGTATGAGGCCAACGTATCAACAAAGAAACCAGGGAAATTTCTAAATCTAGACCAAAAAATACTTGTTGAGTGCTCTACAATTTGGAAGGAAAATGATAAGAAGGCCACACCAACATGGGATATAGTTGTTGGTAGATCCCTATTGTCTAAATAAACTCCCAAGCCTAAGCTTGGGATAGCCTCTAAAGGCCATCAAAACCCTATGTGCATCATACCCAATGTGTGTTATGTTGCTTATGAGTTAATTCCAAGATTCATATATGTTCCATATCTAAGTGGGAGTATCATGGCCTTTAGCTAGAATATTTGAGAAATGCCTAAGTTAGATCACATATCAATTTAATGGGTGAACAACCCAACCTTTAAAACATATGACTACCCCAAGTGGCGAAGAGTCAACGTTAAGCTACCAAACCTTCACATCGATGTGAACTCTTGGGGAAGATCAACATGGTATCCCCGTAGTAAATTTTATCCATTCAGTGATGACCCTTCCAATTAGCACTGTTAGATCTACTACATATTTTATTCATGAGAATATTCCTCAAATATTCAAATTTTCTACAGTTTGTAGAAGGATGATATTCAAATAATTCTATTAGAAAAGAACTAAATTATTTATATTTCATTTTCAAAAGATCTTCCTCTTCTAGAAGAAAAGGTGGGATTCCATTGAGTCAAGGTTGTTCATATTCATTGCAGGATGTCCATTACATGCACATGTCGGATAAACCAAATTCTCATTGAATTCAATATTTCCATTGAAACGTTTTCGTACATGCTCTGCAATATCACAAGTAAATACACCCCAAAGTGTGCATTGCAATATATTGTTTTATTTCTTATATGTGTATGGTGACTATGATAAGGTAGGCCTCTTTTTATTAATGTTTCAAATATTATAACTAGGTGTGTGTGTGTGTGTGTGAGTGAGAGAGAGAGAGCGCGTGTGCGCGTGCGCATGCGCATGTGCACAATACATAAATACAATATAGATGTATGTAATGATAATATATAAAATAAATTATACATAGATGTAGCCATGCATATTTATGTGTAAGTACACTTATATACATACATGTTCGTGCACAAGAAATCAACAATGATGATTGGCAATGATATGAACCCTAGACATCATGGCTATGCCTAGAGGACCTAAGACAAATTTTAACATAGATATGAAGGTTGTATGTTCCACCCACCCTCTTAAAGGAAATTTTGATTATGTGATTTCTGTAATTCCCTTGTTCAAAATATGTATAATGTGATTGAAGAGATAGACAAGAGAAAATTGTTAATTATTTGAAATTGTTGTAGGGTAAATGCACAATCATTTTCATCTATTTCTTTAGGTGAGGTTACCATACAATAGTTTAATATTCCTTTTCCTTTTAATACACCCATTCAATACCATATGAGATAGTCACAAGTATTTTATTTTTATTGACTCTAGTATTTAAATGTGGTGCATGTGCATAGATGTAGAGATAAAAATGGTTTAAGATGTAATTCAACTGACATTCCAATGCTTTACAATTGTGATCCAGATTGGATCATTATATTATTTTTCATCTATCTCAATACTTTCTAGGTGGAAAATTGGAAGAATCAACTTGCAAGGCCATTTTGGTAGCTGGTCCAAATTTGGAAATTTGGGTCCAAAATATTGTCTGAAATATTCTTGAGCCATTTTGGGGCATCAAATGACACTTTTTATGGTCCAAGCCTTACTATGGAGAAATATTCTATATTCTACACATCGAGACCTTTCCAATGGTGCAAGAATTGCCTCAATTAGTGTTTGTATGTGAAAGTTATGTCTCTCGTAAGTTGACCTATCATATTGATCACCATGGTATGAGTGGATGGAACGTCAACCCCCATTACTTAAACATGTGAGTCTAGCCATGAAGTGGATTCTCTAGAACACTCTATAAGGTCACATCACTAATGTAGGGTTGAGGAAGTCAATACACTAACCCTAGATGGCCATCAAGCTATGTTAAATACCGAGTCGCTAGGAGGAGAATGGGTTCCATTCTATGTTATTGTATTTTGTTCCATAGAAAAGCAGAACAATTGGGAGTGGGAAATTAGAGAGCATAACATAGGGGGTTAATGTTTTGTAGCATCCTAACAGGTCACAGGTCTCAGGTAACTCCATAAAGAGTTCCGTCTCCTTTGTATTTTCATTATTTCATACCAGAGAAAAGAGAGCAGAGCAACCTCACCCTCTAGTTGGGTTTTCTCCCATAAGGGTTTCCCAGAGAAAATATTTTTGCTAATTTGTGGATGGTGTGTGATTGTATTTTATTGTTCTCTGTTTTATACATTTTATCTATTTCATGCATAAGCAAAAAATTAGTAACTAAATATTATGGAATCTAAATAAATTTAACCTTCATAGTGTAGATTACAGTTTTATTTATCAGATCTATTGTGACGAAATGTTCAATGGAATATCCATGGAAGTTTACAAATCATGTTGGTAACAGAGCAAGTTTTCTTTTGGGTATTTGTGGGAATTTTCATGATCCGGGAATCTACTTAAAGATAATTTGTAGAAACCCTAGTCATGGAAAACGATTTTGTTGATAACAACCCTCACGATCTAGCAAAAGAGAGATTTGAGAGGTTGGAAGAACATGTTGCCAAAATCAACCATAATATGAACCTCCTCACGGTGGCTCTAACATGTAATATCAGACCATTCAGAGATGATGGGGGCTCTAAATCAAAGAGGAATTGAGAGATCGAGAATACACAGTAAAGGAGTCACGAAAAGAAATTGAGAAAGAGAAGCGAAGTTTGAGTGTCGTTAACCCTTCATAGTCACTATTCCATATGGAAGCGAAAGTGGACATAAAGAAATACCAAGGTGAGATCGATGCATTAAAACTGAATCATTGGTTGCAAAAACTAGAAGTCTATTTTAGCATTCACCATATAGATGAAGAGAAAAATATTTCATTTGCTAGATTGAAGTTAGAAGGCCATGCTTTAACCTAGTGGGAAATCCATATAGAAACACTTAGGTTGTAGGGTGATCCACCAATAACTAGGTGGGAGGACTTAAAAACCCCCATCAAGTCCTAATTATACCTTATTGGGTATGTATAGGACCAATGGATTTGGTGGCAAAACTTCGAGCAAATACAGGTATAGAGTGTACATGAGTACACCACTGAGTTTAGAAAGATGGCCATCATGTTGGGTATATTTCCCAGAAACCCAAATGTACTCCTCAAGTATCTACGGGGTTTACAAAATCATCTACGAAAGTAGGTGATGCTCTTCAAGCCAAGGATAGTTGATGAGGCATGTGTACAAGCAAAGTACCTGGAAAACATAGGGCAAAAGAGGGGGCAGCCAAGTGGTTCTAAAGAAAGAGAACCAAGAAGCTTCCAAGGAGGGGAAGATGAAGTGAAAAGGGGGAAAGGATATGAAGATTACATCCACTACACATTGGTGCAAGGATCCTAGAAACCATTGCAACCATTACAATATTGACAGTCACACTGAGGAAAGTGTTGGAAACTACATCCAAATTTGAACCCAAAGAACTACAAGAAGGACGAAAAGAAAAAGAACATTATATTCACATATTTAAGAAAACATGTTGAAAGTATCTCTAATGTGGATGAAAATATTATATGCACATTTATGCAGAAGAAGGTGAATATGAGTATCCTTTATCACTAGGAAGAGAAGGAGATGACCAAGATCTTCCACATCTATATACGGGTCAACAAGACCAAGATAGATGCTTTGTTCAACTTTGGTTCACATGTTAATCTCATAGCAACGGATCTAGTCGGCAAGCTTGGATTGCAGGTTCAAGATCATCCTAGCCCTTGTCCATTGGGTTGGTGTTGATGGGTATGAATTTTCCTAACAAAAACAAGGGGTAATCCCTGGTACATGGTCCCAACTATACTATGCACCCTTTGGATTAGGATTCCCACCCAGAATTTAGCCTACATGCTATTGATACTATTTTGGGGGTTTTGGCCAGTTATTGACCGGTTTACCGATGAGGATGGATGATGAGTGAATATGAAATGAAAATATGTATATGAATACTATATATGAAAAGAAAACTAATATATCACTAATCTAATCTAATCTATCCTAGCTAGGAGCACACAAAAGTAACCAGTGATTTGAAAAATGAAATTGAATCCTGCATAAACTCCTACAAAGATAGTTGGAATAGAAGAGAAGAATTAGAAACAAGAGTGTACAAATGCATATAAAAAGATTAGTTGGTGCAAACCCCCCCTTTCTTCTTGGGGCTACGCGACCTCCCGGTCAAGGATCTTCAATTCTCAGAGCTGAATTAGCTTTCTAAAACCTTAATGGTCTCGCTTGTAAATAAACACAGGCCTTTTCTATCTCTCGATGCAAGTTATGTAACACTCGCGATCTCTTCTTCTCACTACTGAGCGATCACGACTCATGCACTAGCTCCTCCTCCGTTAACTCCTTCCTGCATGTGACCTCAGTCTATGTCCACACATGACTTCGGGCGCGATCTAAATTGGTTTGGGATCAACCCACTTTTCTCCCCGCAATTCGCTACCAATTGCCACGCATCCTTTTTGCAATACCATGGTTTCAATTGTGGCCCGCTATCAAATTTTTAACATCCAAGTACTTTTTGTCCCTTCAATCCTTCATTATCGTCGATCTCAAGATCTTGACAATTCAGATCTGTCCTTTCCCAATTCTACAGATCAGAACTAACCCTTCTAAATCAACGACTGTTATTTATTCCGTGATTCGGGCTTCGACAATTTCAAATATCAACTCCTTTCTCCACAATGGCTATCTCCCGAAATAAAATATTTTTTGACATTTGTCCTCCTCAAATCGACGGTTATAATTTACTTTGGACTTTCAGGGTTCGAAGATTTCAATTCTCAACTTCCCAGAGTATTATTATCTGAAGTTCGTGATATGTCGCCATGTGTCCCTTTGGATTTGACAGTCTAGATTTACTTCGGGTCTTTGGGTTTCAGCAGTCTCAATTCTCAATTGAAACCCAATTGCAATTTACCCGGAGCTTATGATCTATTGACGCGTATCCCTCCTTAAATCAATGATCCTTGTTTCCTTCGGCTCCTCTTGGATAGATCTTAACCCTTTATCTTGTCCAACTTCTGCAAATTCTTCTTCTGAAGGATTTCTTCAACACTTAGTCGATTTTTGGTTCTGTGCACTCCTTACAACTAACCTCTGCACTTTCTTATGAGAAAAACCCAATTTTTTTCTCCAAGTCAAAGACTTTGCATACACACTCCTTGTGCTTAATATGCATACTTTGCATACAAAAGTTCCACGCTATCTCTTCTAAGCTTCGAGTCGAAAAAGAGTCTCTCACACGCACTCCTTGCATAACTTATAGAAGAGAAAAAACTTGAAACTTATTCAATTCTTCATAAATTCATTCCTTCACCATGAACATCATACATCCACAAAACACATAACAACTGTAAAATAGTATCAACACTGTACAATTGGATAAATTTTCTCTGTTCCATTCATTTCATAAATAAATAAATGATTACAACTTATGTCTCTTACAAAACTACAATGAAAACTTGTCTAAGGACCCAGAGCCTTCTTTGCTCTTCTTCCTCCTATCTAAATTCTATCACCTTCTACTCCAACGGTTACCTACTCAGCTTAATTAATGCAACCTAATGATTCATACAGGCTAATATCCTACACCTGTAATATATTACAGTCGTGTAAGGATTTTCAATAATCTGTCAATTCAAAATGGTGGCCCGACTTTACATACAACTAATTAATTAACGAGAGATTCAAAAAGATCTCCACACCGCTACCAAGTTGGTTAAGAGTCGGTTTGGCTCTTTCAATGCATTGATGTGTCGACCTCGCTTCCACGTCCACTTTGTTTTGATTTGATAGCGATGCTCCTGCATCATTAGTCCAAATTACAACATGCACAAATTAACAACTCGGAATATCAAGGCATAAACATATTCGAAGAAACACTTAAAACTGTAGAATAAAACAGATTGCATAAGAGTTAATCTATAAACAACTAGCATTCTTATAGTCTGTATGAACAACATTCATCTTTAGTTGAAACAATTCACCGCTTATATTGTTTCACACAAAATAATTCCTTCTCAAAAAAATGTTGGCCATGAGGGCTTCTCCTTATTAGCAGTTTCAACAATAATACATGAAAACTCCAAAGAAAAACTCCCCAATTTTAGTTGACATTGTGTTCCCAAAATAGTTCAGAAATAGACAATGTTTGAAGAGTCAAAATCCCCTTCACACTAAGCCTCTACTCTTTATTATACACTTCTTAGTAATTGTTGGATGACTCTTTTCCTTCTTCTTGAAGAGGTGGTTACAAAAATGGTTCAACTTCCTACTTCACAGTGACAAGTGTACAATAATGACAAAATTAGGGGTGGTTGAAAAAAGACAAAACACAAAACATGTGTTGACATTATCAAGACATTGTTTTGTCTTCATTCATGGGTTTTTGTCCCTGATGTATGTCGTCCAGATTTATATTTGATCATACAAGGATATGATCCTTTTGTAATTCAGCTATTCCAGGGCTACGTTGTTCATGGCCATGTTGTCTCCAAGGGTGCTCATGTCTTTTTCTAGTGTCATCATGAAAGCATGTATCATGGTATAGAGTTTTACAGGTTGCAACAAATGTTGATCTATGAGGTCTTTGGAGATGGTAGTAGAAGCATCTACCACTTCCTTCCTTTGATTTTTGTTGCCATGCACCTTGTCTACTAGCTCTTATGTCATGATATTCTTCCCAAGCTCATCTACCCTGGTAATCTGTTGCTCTTGATTAATTCATGTGCAGCTTTGTGTATCCTTGAGCATATCGTAAGTGATTTAGTAACCTCCCTATTGACTTTCTGCCCACCTGTTGACAATGGTCAAGTGCATATAAGTCTGTTTTTTTTGTCTACTTTTGATGGTTTACATAATTCTGGAGGTGCATCAGGATTTTTAGCAATCCACCTGTTGATGCCTTCTCAGATAGTTTTGTATTGTGTCAGCTTTGTTTGTATTTGATTACTCTGCTATATGATTAGGGTGGTCGCTTCTTGAAATAGGTGTAGGTGAGCATGCATGTCAATATGGATTCTTGTAATTCTCTCCTAACCTTCTCGGCACTAACTTTAAAAATTTGAAGGTTACTTTCATCAAATCTAACTTGTTGGAGTCTTTCCTCTAGTTCTCTGATTCTCACCTCTTTTTCCTCATTCTACTTGATGTTATCTACATTACCATTCATGAATGCAGAGCCAACAATAGTCATTGCTATGGGTTTTTCCCTCACATCTCCTATCATAGGGACGTATGTGACAACTGATATGGGCATCCCTTCCATTACTGGCACTTTCTTCACCTATTCCTTTACAATTATACATGTCTTGTTGTCATAGGTGAAGCTCCTTAAGTCAATCACTTCAATTGGTTGGAATGGTTCCCAGAGTCTGAGTCCTAGGACATTGCCCGATATGTCTATTCCTATATCTACAATAGACATTTATGGGATATCTATTTCCATTGGGTGGGTGTCACCCCCTCTATATTATACCTCTTTCCGTTGTCTCTCAACCTCAACCTCTTTTTCAGTTGCCTCTTTAGATTCCTTTTTGTTTGACCTCCACTCTACTATAGCTTTTTCCTCTGCCTCAACTTTATCTCTGGTCTTGTTTGCATCAATATTTCGCTTTTTCTTTCTCGCGTCATTTTTCTTTTTCAAGACTTTCTCCTTATCCATCCTCTTTTTATTAGTCGGTCCTTTCTCTACCTCTTCTTATGAAACTAAGTGTATCGAGGTGGAAGTAAGGGGTGATTTCTCAACTTCCTCTTCCTCTTCTTTCTTCTTGGCTTCCTCCCTAGCCTTTTCTTCATCTATGATCCTTCCTCTTGGCTGGACATGCCTGTTGAAGATGAACTCATTGTAAGTATGGGTGTTTTGGTGCACTTATTCCTCCTCCCAAATGTCTGTGGTATACTCCCAGGGTAGACCAATCTTATTGAAGTGTTCTCGCACGACGCTCTTATGGTCATGACTTTTGTACCGCTCTTCTCTGAAGTGATATGATAGAAGGGTATTTACCTCTGCTTGGGCTTGCTTGGTATTCTTGAAGAATTAATTTACAACATGTAGTGCAATGGGGGCCAAATTGATTTCTTTAGTCGATATACAATTCCCCCAAATCCATGTATGATGGTCTGGTATGCCACTTCTTGGAGTAGGAGCTTGTTGGTCACAAATAGGGTTAGAAAATGGGATGGTTTCATTGCACCATATACCCTTATATACATGTCATGCTACATGAGATACAAGTCCCCAATTATCCTTATGACTGTTATAGCGTTATCATTCATGCATGGGGGAGTGGTGCAGAAATTGAACTTGTATAATGGGGCCAAAAAGTGCTCACATATATTTTGGTATTCCGTGCAGTACTTGTGGTCCCAAAGAACCTTACAGTATACATGAATTGATGGACCAAAATTCTACCAACTCCACCCCATCCTGGGGTATTTTTGGGTTGTGCACATGATGTCCAGAAGGTATGAATACATATGGAAGCTTGGAAACATTTTGGGTGGGTTCCCTTTACTGCAGAGATGGCCACTGTGAGATTCTCAGACATGATTTCTTCCCAATTGAATGGTGTCCCTACATCTTCGCATTAGTATATTAGGGGCATGTAATATAGGGAGAATTTTGATGCATTGGGTTCCCCATATAATCTACACAACTTGGCTACCAAGTACTGATAGGGTCTTCTTAGGGAACTTGTGGGATATCCACTTTTACGTATGTACTTGAATTGCTTGTCTACTCTGTACCTCTTGGGGAATAGGTCTTTTGGCATGTACTCAAACTCACTAAGGAGCTTGTTATACAACCTCTTTCTTCCCTTCTCAATATGATAGCACTTGTCCAAATACTCGGGTCTAGATGAAGCTATGGGTTATTTTCTTACATTGTAGATGTATCTACCATTTACATTGATGTTATTTAGAATCCATGTGATGGAATATGTGAAGGGGAAAATTGTTGGGTGTGTATCTACTCTGAAGATTCCTGACTTTCTGATATTCTTAAATACTTGGGGTTCATTTGGATATTCGGCTTCAACAAAGAAGTTAGATTTTTTGAACATATGGTATACTTCTCCCCATTTCAGTGTTTCTCATTCTTTCTCAAGGAGTCCTAATGTATCATCATATGTGGCTCTGATAATTTATGGATCACCTTCTGTTTGTTGGCCACTACCGAAGGCCTGAGCTTTGGATACCTTGCTTGTTGTTTTCTTTCAGGGTGACATGCTTGAACCTATAAGAAAAGGTGAGTTCAATGCATATATCAAAATGTAACCTAAAATTAAATGCATTTTATGAATTTAAACTATAATAGAACTCATTGGGGTTGTTACTGTGTAGAGAGTCATCACCTAAGGACGTTAAAGTGATGGCATGCATGCTTGATCAACTTGGTGGGAAATTGAGGAAGAACGGGTGAAAAGTATGCTTAAAAGGAAAAATATGAGGTTTAAGGACTAAGTCCTCCAATGCAAATCGGAGGAGTTCGTGCTAAGGCCTATGAGGAACATTAAAAAGTTGATTATTATAGTTCTGATTGGTGTATCTTAGGACAACTCCTTCAATTTTCATCAGGGGAGTTAGTTCTAACTGCTCCGACAACACATCGGAGTATTTAGTCTTGAGCTTCCAAAGCATAACGGGAATCGAAAAAATTACTTAGAAATCCTATGATCATATCAGAGGAGTTAACGGGAACTCCTATGATATGATAAGAGAAGTTAATATTAAGTTTCTCTAGTAAGGGATGAATGGGCGAAGAGGTTTCCTATAACTCCTCTGATCGTATCAAAGGAGTTAATAAGAAATCCTTCGATATGATCAGAGGGTTTACCAAAATCATTTCCAATGAAAACCTATGGAAATGACAAGGGTATGGTTTTGACTTAGGGGTCTGACTGAGATTGGAAAACAACCTTTGCTCCTTGTGCTTGGTAGAGATGCTAGGGTTGGGGCTTCATCGAATTTATCTAAAGGGGGAACATAAATATTTGAATTCTGTGTAGCGAAAGTAATCCAAGAAAATCTTGTCAAGGTGCAAGAAAGAAGGTTGACAGTGTTTGGTGAACACTATTTACAGAATGGGCTCGGGTTAGAGTAGTGGAAGAAACAAAGGGACGGCATGAAGAAGCAAAGAAAAATGGAGTGTGAAAATAACCAAGGAGGAAACCATAACCCTAGCAAGAAAATGAAGAATTCCCATACATACATGGTAGTCCAATGTCACATGAAGGATATCAGTAGGCTATGAGTCCAGACGTAATGGCTCGGCATGTTCCTACTCGGAAGAGATCTCTCCTTACTTTGATTCCTTAGCGGGATAATGAAGATTTGTTGCTACTTGGTAAATATAGGAATCAATGGTTTTAGCATTAAATGTTGAGTTGATAGGGTATTTATGGTCAAAATACTTGAGAGGAAGTCATCTGAGTGCATCGACAAACTTGAAAGAAACTCCTTCGACAGGGATCAACAGAGTTGGACCAAACTCCTCTGATTCCATCAGAGGAGTTAATGTTAACCTGCATGATAAGAGGTTCATCGAAGATGAAGAGGGGAAATCCTCCGATGTACATCATAGGATTTATAGGGAACTCCTCCAATGTACATCAGAAGAGTTGAAACTAACTTGGTCAATTTTCCCAGACTTGTTCAAAAATTGGTTTTTTCAAGTTCTTCCTTTTTCCAGTTTATTCTTAAGTTAAGTGAGACTTCCCAAAAAAGTCTTGAGGTAAAGAGAGCAGTCAATTAAGGGATCTCTCAAATCATAAAAAATAAGGGGCTCCATTTTATCAAAATGGAAATTTAAAAGGGAAAGAAGGAAACTGCAGGGTTGTAGTGCCTATCACAACAAATGGCAACACACTGGGCAAATCCTTGAATATCTATAAAATGATGTCCACACATATTTTGGGAAGGGAGCACTCATCACAAAAAATCTCAAGAGAAAAACAATAGGTCTCATAGCTTGGATTCCACGAGAACTTGGGAAATACAAAGAAGGATGATCCCTTTCATTTGATCAGATTGTTTTCAAATAATTTCTTATTCATATGATAAATGACTAAAGGAAAAGGTTCAGGGAGTATAACGAAAACATAACATCAAGAATGCTGAGAATATAAGTTATTGTGTATTTATTTGGTGTTTCTCTGCTTCTAGCAAGCATCCATAGCCCTGACAGATTCACCTTGGTGTCACAAGCCTTGCTCTACTGCCAACAAGCATCCATAGCACCGACGAAGTCACCCCGGTGTCACAAGCCTTTCTCCATTGCTAGTGAGCATCCATATCCCCAATGGAGATACTTGCATGTCCCATGTGATCAGGAAATCCTTTCCCCGAGACTTTACCTTTACAAAATGTGATTCTCTTTTGTTTAGAGAGAGGTGGATAGGGGGATTCCAAATATCCTTTAAGGCACTAGGGATTACACCTATGATAGTGAGATTTTATAACTTTATTATAGATCAGAGAACTTCATGATTTCGAATTTCTGGAATAATGCAAACATCTCTTCCAAATAATTTTCTTTCAATTCACATAATGTAACAATTTGTTCTTAAGTAAAGGTTCTTGGTTCTCTGTTTCGTTGCTCTGTTCTTGTGTATTCCTGATCCTAAAAGATCTTTTAAACGACAATGGTTGAGTTTAAAGCATGAGTTAAATTACCATTTAGGAAACTGATGAAAGAGGAAGAATTAAATATGAAACATGGCAGCCATATAAAAATATACAGATATGGAAATAAGCATGAAGAAACAGCAAACCAGAACAACAGAAGTTGATAACGGAGTTTGGCAATCTCACCTACGTCTCCGAGCCTTTGTCTCAGTGGGTGAGGCTTTATTATTTTTGTTCAAAGATTTAAAAGTAAATCATAATAGTGCCAAAATGATTACAAACTGATCTGGTCGTGTTCTACTAGATCTCCAGAACCCAACAAAACTGACAGCACTAAAAATGGATGAACGGAGCTCCCAAAAATGGCCCACAAAGGTTCTCTCCTCAATGGCTTCCCTGCATAAAAATGGCTTTGGCTCAACAATTCTTCAGCATTTTCCTGTTCTGAACCTCTTTCCATGGCTTCAAGAACCTCTGGTTTATATAGGCTTTAAGTGGGTAACAACCTCCCAACTTCTCCCCAAGATCTGGCCTCAAAAAGGGCCCAAGATCCTCCAAAAATGACCAAAATCCCACAAAACTGCTAAAAAATCCAATTAAAATCATAAAATAAAGTTTAAAACCCACTTTCTTGGCATAAATCGGGCGCAAACCCTTTTTCTCAGGCTCTTGGTCACCTGGCGCCCTCCATGTGGCCCTGTGCTAGTCTGGCGCGTTGGTTTGGCCCCTAGATCTCGGCCCTTGGCCTTAGGTGTGGCCATATGGCCCTGTCCTATTCTTCCACGTGCTCCAACAGTTAGCCTAGCCCCTGGTCATGGCCTTTGGTAATTCCCTTGGTCGGCAGGCTAGCCCGACTGACTGGGGCTAATTCCTAAACATTCGCGCTATAGTTTGAGGTATGAGTCATATGGGATAATGTCAAAACTGGGGGCTATGCAAAACAACATAACATCCATGCCAATGGTATAGAGTTGGGTCATATGTGATCGGTCATGTGGTATATTGTATGGTTTGCATCAGGGGTTGGGGCATAGCCCTGGCCCTATCCTCTTTCGCTGGAACAATCACATAACTTTAAATATAACATTTTCACATTATATACCAAGTACGAATGCGGGTGGGATGGTAGCTCGGCCTCTGCAAAACCATTCGCCACCTGGACCGAAGGTCACAGGTTCGACCCCGATGGACTCCAACTTTTTCCAATACAAACAAACCAATAAATGGGTGCTACGTGGCATCCCATGACTGGGCCACGTGGCACCACACCATTCACCCAAATGAATTCCATGTGACATGATATGATTCACACACCTGCCAACCTAGTCAGCATACCACTTCTACCTTCCACGTCAGCCGATGCCAATAGTTAGCCTAGCCCCTGGTTGTGGCCTTTGGTTACGCCCTTGGTCGGCGGGCTAGTCCGATTGACCGAGGCTAACTCCTAAACTTCCACACTATAGTTTTAGGTCCGAGTCATATGGGATAATGTCAAAATCGGAGGCTATGGCAAACAACATAACATTCGTGCCAATGGTATTAGAGTTGGGTCATATGTGACCGGTCATGTGGTATATTGTATGGTTTGCGTTAGGGATTGGGGCCTAGCCCTATCCCTATCCTCCGTCAGTGGAACAATCACATAACTTTAAATATAACATTTGCACATTATATACCAAGTACCAATGCAGGTGGGATGGTTGCCTGGCCTCTACAAAACCATTCACCACTCGGACCGAAGGTCACAGGTTTGACCCCAATGGACTTCAACTTTTTCCAATACAAATGAACCAATAAATAGGTGCCACGTGGAATCCCATAAATGAGCCACGTGGAACCACACCATTGTTATAACCCTAATTTGCACCATACATGCTTACCTGGCATCAGGCCATCTCAGATCCCTTCTTTGCCAAAGCACTGCTGAACAACTCTTTAAAAAACCTCTTTTATAAGGGCCCACGTGCCCTACTCCATTACTGCACATGTGTACACGCCAGCTGACCTAAAACAACCCGCGTGGACAGACAAAAGCACAAAAAAAGGAAAGTTGTCGACGGAACACATAGCTTTGGGTGAGTTAACTGAAACTCCCAGTCATGCATGGCCGAGGGTTCATCCAAATACCTATCTTCTTCTAACCTATAAAAGAAGGGGTAGAGGTCCCATTTGGAGGAGGAGAAAAAGAGTAAAGAAACTATGCCCAATTGCACATTCCCATTGTCCCAACCCTTTAGCCATCTGTGTGTAAGAAGACATACAAAGCAAAGAAGTTGGAGGACATTTGAAGAGGAGCCCATGATTAGGATTCATGGAGCAGTGGTCGGTCTCGACATTGTAAGTTGATTCATTAAAGTTAATAATATAGAAATTCTTTCCCGTCCCACTATATGAGTTCTTCATAGTTCAGTAGATATATGTTTGAATCTCTAACTCATTAGTCTGTAGGTAAAATGCATGTGTAGTTTGTTGCTTGTTTTGTATGTAGGTCAATATTGAGAGGATAGCTGCCAACAAGTGATCAAGCATGAAGAAGGATCGACATCGAACAACCAGAACAAGGTATGTTGGTCTAACCATGTATTTGCTGAAAAGAAATGGGGATTAGGTCTGGGGACGAAGGTAGAAAGTAGGTTTCTTTTGGTCATATCTGCATGCATAATATAACCCTATTTTCTAGTTCGTAGGGGGATTTCCCACCACAATAGAATTGGTGACCATACTGGGGATGTCTCTAGGGTTCCTGGGAATTATTTTTTTTTGGGGGTAGTTTTAAAAGACTGGTTTTCTTGCCTGTTTTTTGAAGTTTCTGCAAATTCTGAGCTAGCAGAGAGTCTGGTCTTCCATACCAGTTATCTCTGTTATTTTCTTGACTGTGTTTTTTCGAGACCCACAGAGGTACATGCGGCCTGCATAAGGTCTGCACGTGTGTACCCGTGCCCTACTTTCTTGCAGCCCGTGTGTAAACACTAGCTGCAAAAGTAACAGTAGCATGTAGATTCCAGAAAATTTTGGAGGCAATCATCCTCTTCCCTGTTAGAATCAGTCAATTTCAGGGGTTTTCTGGAACTTTGTCTAAGTCTTGGTTGTTTGCAGTCTTATCTCAGATTAGTTTGTTTTACAAAAATTTTCCTTACATTGTTTTCCTTGTTTCTATTAAAGAGAGTGTCTAAGCCTTCAAGAGATCCTAGTTCTCAATATCAGTGGTCTCTTCCTAGTTTGGATTGTCTATTTTTATTTTGTTTCAGAGTTTTAGAGATACACACAGCCTGTATAAGGCCAGAATGCATGTACATGCCCTCTGGCTTTACACAGCTCGTGTGCACACGCTTGCTGTTGGATTGTCAGTAGTGTGCTTGTGCATGATAGTTTTTGTTGAGGGTAAGGCAATCATCCTTTCCCTTGATGAGAGTTATAACTCTCAGATTTTTGAATCTCTGTCTTAGCAGTCAATAGCTTAGGATTGATCTTAGCCTTAGCTTGCTTTTTTCACTTGAAAGTTGTCATTAAAAAAAAAAAAATAGGGTTTTTAGACAAGTGTGAGAGTCATTTTTTAAGTTGTTAGTGTGTGATTTCTTGAAGTGATTCTTTACGATCTACGATTAGACCAGAATTGTTTGGTTGAAAAGTGTGATTTTGCATTAGTAGCCAGGGAAAAATCTTTGTTTTCTTAAGTTATTGATAGTATACTTAGATCATAAGTAGCTCGTAGTCGATTGAAATCCTTATTTAAGTTTGTTGATTCAAAAGATCTTAGAAAAATAAAAAATAAAAATTGAAAAGTTGTTGAAATTTTGCATTAAGTGAAGGTTTTTGTTTCCAGCTTTTTATTCGTTTTTACTTTCGTCTTTTAAACATCATTAGTTTCACTTTCATACCCCTTGACATAAGACAATCCATAAAATTAACGCTAAATCTAAAATTTATTAGACTTTTATGTTTGTAGGGTTAACCAACTAGTTCAGGATTAGGGCCTTGGATTAGGTTGGAGAGGAAACCTCTTCAAGGCCATTAAAATCAAACATTGGAGTTTGAGTTAGGGAGTGTCCAAGTCCAGTATCGTGAAAGTTATTCGGGACCCCCCTCTAACACAGGGGATAAACATGAGGTCGTGTGCAGAAAGGTAGCGGAGATAACCCCTCCAAAGCTGGACCAATCGTAGTGGAGAACACATATAGAGGGCTTGTTTTGGGATTCTGTCGATTGCATTTGCCACGAGGCTTCGTGGGTCTCAAATTCGTTCAAAGTCCTCAGTTGTCTTCTGGACCACTTGCTTTCGATACCCTTGATAGGTTTCGGGCTTGATACCCTGCTCATTTTGGTCTACCCGACTTTCGACTGTACCCGCCTGGTGACTGTTCGTGCACTGGCAACCTAGTTGCCTATCTTTTTTAGGGACATACACAGGTGACTGCGAAGGTATACCGCGGTACCTAGGATAAACATCGGGCCACGCTTTGTAGAGTATACCTGGAGGGTGCTTCCGTTTTCAAGTTGCACTTGCACTGGTAAGTTGCTCTAGTGTTGGTTGTTGTAACTATTCTTCCAATTAATTTAGTGTTTGTCTGTCTTATCTTCTAGGGACTTTTTTAGTGTGTGTTGTTTTTGAACGGTTAGACTACCCTAGTGTGTCTTTGATCTTCTCACATAGTGGAGCATCACGAGCTCCGCCGGTCACGAAGGCTTCTTGGCCTGCCGCCAATTACACTGGAGCCACCCCCGCCACCACTAAGGCGAAAGCTAGACCAACAAGGGTCTTTTGAAGCGACTGGGTCACAAGAAATTGTGCCCGACCAACATCCAAAGGAATCGACCGTCTTAGACCTTGGAGTGCAAGCTTTTGGTCTGGTTGAAACTTCCACCACTGATCTTTCAGCACCCACCATCATATTGATTCATCCTTACGAGTGCCAGACAGTGTCGCACACAGCAATGGAAACAAATGTTGTTACTCCTTCTGGGAATTCTTCAATTCCCACTACTGTTGTCACCATAGGAGAGTTTCCACCTCCTAACCCACCGTCACCAGTCCGAGCCACCATGGTCTTGACCACCTCTACATCACACAATGGTCTGATCCCATCTTTGGCGGTGGCCACAACCCATTTCACACCAACTGCGATAGGCCCTCCGTTCTCATACGAGATGCCTAGTTCAGGTACAAGTACTGTACTTTCCTAATCCACTTTACAAACTTTAGGTCTGGGGGAAGGGAGCTCTAACACTCCTCTGCAAGGTCACATGGGGGGAACTCCTACTCCTTTAACGCTTTCCCTTACGGGGGAGGTCATATACCTCCTTCGTCCCCTTCACTCGGTGGCTCGCATCAGCAATCCGTCGGGCAACCTACACACCATAGTTTATTTGGAGCGGGGAGTCAAGGCCCACCTTCACATAATATGCCTATAGGTTCGACACCATTTTCTTTGTTCAGTGCATTTGGTAACAACATCTTCTCATCAGCTACTTTCCCAACTGGGGGCAACCCTGGTTTCAAACAATATATTCCTATGTAGGGTACTATTCCTGCACAGGGGGCACACCCAAGAACTTCTTCCACGTCAGGGCCTTGGAATTCTTGGCAAGGATTCGTTCCCTCATCTGGAATGCCGATATAGGGTAATTCTTCCCACAATCAATGGAACCCTGAACAAATTACTATGTCTATCCCCACAGGACCGACATGGGGCAACCCTTCCCAAGGTCCTTCGAATGTAATGCATGCCCAACCATCTATGTCCTATTTTAGAAATCCACCGATGATGTCTCCTTACACGCAAAATCCATATCCTGGCCATGGCCATGGTTTCTACCAGCATCCAGGCCAGCAGCCAAACTTTTCCTGGCAACCTAGTGCCAGTCAAACTCCAGGCCCCTTTTTCCCAGGTTATCACCAACAACCCAAACTACCCTTCCTAGCAACCTTGCATTTTCCAGACTTGACAAGGTTGTTGAATGACCCTATCTGTCACGATCCACGTTGGTCTCCTATGCCGACGAAGTTGCCTTCGGACATCCCAAAGTTCGAGGCCAAGCCTAACGAAGATCCAGAAGATCATGTGACTACATTCCATCTTTGGTGCTCATCTAACTCGTTGAAAGACGATTCCATACAGTTGTGATTGTTTCAACGTACTCTCATTGGGAGTGCTGCAAAATGGTACATTGAGCTTGACTGCTCAAGATACTCTTCCTTCAGTGAACTAGCGATGGCTTTCCTAAACCATTTCCAGTTGCCTATGAGATACGACATTGGCACCGAATTGCTGGCCAATTTCTCACAAACTAAAGCGGACCATATCTCTGATCACATTCGAGAATGGAGACACAGAAAGAGTTTAATTAAGGTACCAGTCCCACCAGCATTCCTACTCGAGTGGTTTCTTAAGTCTTTGGTCCCACAGTTGTCCAAAGATGTCGCGATGTCGGGAGTATTTTCCGAACAAGATGCCATCATGAGAGCTCAACAACTTGAGCTAATCTATTCTCAGTCCGGTTTATTATACGAGATCTTGCCAGATGCACCATGCTCAATACTTGATAAAACCAGACAGAGAGCTGGACCACATGCCGATGGTATTGTCGGTTCAGCACAAACAAAGCCCGTTGAGCAACTAACAACTCAATTGCAACAATTGTCTATACAACACACAGTGGCCAGCCAAACTACTGCTTTGGCTGCTCCCCCTACCAAAACGTCGGATGTACACTGTGCAATCGAATAATCCAAAGGCCACCCAGTATCCTGAAGGAAAGAAAAAACAACAAAAGAAGGGTAAGGGGGATAAGAAACCCATTGATAATGCTGGCGGGAGCAATACTGAGAAACAGAAGGTGAGGTATCCATGCAACCTGTGCGTGGAAGACCACCCGACCCACCTTTGTCCCCGGCTTGCAGAGGTCCAAAAGTTTGTGACACAGCAACAGCCTGTTGTGTTAACCAATCTATTCTAACATGTGCAAAATCTAACACAGGCCTCTACAAGAACACAAGGGGGCAGCCAAGGACCCTCTCCGTCGGGGCACAGCCCCACATCCGCGAACATATATATGGTGAAAAGTGATGCTTTTATATCGACTAGAGCGCATGACTATAGTAAACCAAGCACTTCTAAGAAGGGTAAAGAATCTGAACTCCCATCTCTTCCTCTACAGATTGAGAATACGTTGGGTGAAACAATGACACGCATTCCCAAAGGCACATTCAAAAAAGCTTCTCATAACCCAAACGCAAGGGCCGCCCAGAACTACTCTGTGGTGGAAGATTTATCACAAACCCCTTGTGTGATGTCCACTTTGGAGGTCCTCCAAAGATTTCCTTCCCAGAGGAAATCCTTGTTAACTGCTTTAGGATCTACCAAGACTTGTAATCTGGGTACAATCATGCTGGATAAAACTAACTTAAAACCTCGTCTACCTTACCACGTAGCGTTTCAGATAGTAGTGGCTTATCCCACAAAAACTTTTACTCGAAATATCTTCCACACGGTGGTTGATGAGGGCGCCTCGACATGTGTTATGTCATTGGCATGTTGGAAGGTCGTTGGCTAGCCCATTTTGTCTCCGTCACCTACTCTCCTCACAGCTTTCGACGGTCATTCGTTCCGACCACATGGTATCATTCCTTCTTTCCCTGTGCAGTTAGGAGGGAAGACCGTGTGTGTCGAGATAGAGGTAGATGATGCTCCCCTCGACTATAACCTCTTGTTAGGAAGGAGTTGGACTTATGCCATGCAAGCTATGGTTGCTACAGTTTTTTGGGTCTTGTTGTTTCCACACAAGGGTCAGATAGTGACAATCGATCAATTGTCTTTCTCCAGACCTGACCCTGCATTAGGGGCATCCACAGTCCT
The DNA here is from genome assembly GCA_000966675.3 of Picea glauca. Taxonomy (NCBI): domain Eukaryota; kingdom Viridiplantae; phylum Streptophyta; class Pinopsida; order Pinales; family Pinaceae; genus Picea; species Picea glauca. The sequence continues at coordinate 854,776 of JZKD02S1674032.1, read as the reverse complement.
GATGATTGATAATCCTCAACCAGGTGTCGTCAACATAGGGGTTGGTTTGTGCCCATATTTTATGGGTACCTTCGATTACCTGACCCCGCAAGGTGATATCAAGTTTATATCCAATCACCATAAGGTTGAGATTTTTCAAGTTTCGTTGTTCCGCACAACTTACTTCGATGATCCGTGGATAGTTCCTTCCCCATCGACCACAATGGATGGGACAAGGCACCCAGGCATGTCCATGCCCTTGTCCACAGTTGAAGTAGCGTACTCTTTAGTCCAACAAACTTTAGCCCACACTGATCCAACTCTTGCACAAGAGTTCGATCCACTTCTAGAGCCTATTTGGGCTCAGGGTTCTCTCGCTCACACCAATTCATTAGACTTAGTCTTGCCCTCTGATGAAGCAATAATAGAAGCAATGACTAGCCTGGACAAACCCTGGGAAGATCTTCATCACAGATCATACTTCCTCCTAGAGTTAAGCCGAATTGAAGCGGGAGAATTCACCATGACTATGACAGGAGATCGGTCTTGTCCTATTAATCCCTTAGTTACACATGAGGTTTATGCTGAGGGTAATATGGCAACTATCACTGAAACCTTACCGATCAATATCTCTCGAAACCTTGGCGTCATGGAAAATGTCTTCGTCAAAGCTGACTGCTCCCCCGAAGAGATTCAAATCTACATCGATCTTTTTAAAGAATTCCGCGACGTTTTTGCCTGGTCTTACGAGGAAATGCCACGCATCGATCCAAAAATAGTTGAACATGAAATCACAATGTATCCAAATGCCAATCCTGTCCGGTAGAAGCTTCATCCAGTTAACCCCAAGAAAGAAGCAACCATTAAGGTTGAGGTTGAGAAATTGCTAAAAGTTGGTTTTATCTATCCTATCCATTTGACCCAATGGGTGTCAAACCCCGTGCCGGTCAATAAAAAACAAGGCACGATTCGTGTATGTACCGACTTTCGTGATTTGAAAAAGGCCTGTCCCAAAGATAATTTTCCCACACCTTTCATCGACCAGATCATTGATGAATGTGCGGGTTGTGAGGCCTTTTCTTTCATGGACGGTTTTTCAGGATATAATCAAATACAAATCAAACACGAAGACTAGCACAAAACGGCATTCATCTATCCATGGGGTACATTCGCATATTGTAAGATGCCTTTTGGTCTTAAAAATGCTGGAGCAACCTTTCAGCGGGCCATGTCTTTTGCTTTTCATTACCTCAAGCATATAGTCGAGGCTTATTTAGATGATTTAGCATCTCGATCTCACAAGAGAACGGATCATCCCACACACCACCGACTTATCTTCGAACATTGTCACTACTTTCGAATTCGCTTGAATCCAAACAATTGTAGCTTATGCGTAACGTCAGGACATTTGTTAGGTTTCATAGTGTCAACAACAGGGATCATGGTCGATCCTCTCAAGGTTGAGGCAATAATTCAGTTGCACCCCCCACGCACAATCCTTCAACTTCAGAGTCTACAGGGCAAGGTGGATTTTCTAAGACGCTTTATTGCTAACTACGCCGAGATCGCTAAGGGATTTATGCACCTACTTAAAAAATATGTTCCCTTTTATTGGGACGATGTCGCTCAACGCTCTTTCACCACATTGAAACATGCACTCACAACTGTCCCTCTGCTCCGGCCACCGAACTATAACAAGGATTTCTTATTATATCTGGCCACAGGAGAGTCAACCATTGGCATGGTCTTAGTTCAAGAAGATGACTTGTTCTCGGAATATGTTATATATTATCTGAGCCGAGGCCTCATAGGACCAGAACTCAATTATTCTCATATCAAAAAACTTGGATTGGTAGCAGTCCATGATGTTCAACGGTTCGGTCATTCTGTTCTGTTTCGCAAGACCATCGTCATTGCTGTCGTGAATCCACTTTAGTACATGTTGACACGACAGGTAATAGGCAGAAAAATCAGTAGATGGATAGTCATCCTCTAGGAGTTTGACTTAGATTTTGTTTCAGCAAAGTCCAAAAAGTCACTGGTCTTTGTAGAACTTATTTCGGAACTTCTGGTTGAGTCAGGTGATCTTGTGCCCGAAGAGTCACCTATTAGAGGAGATATGTTTTTGATCACCTCTTCGGATCCCTGGTACGGAGATATACTTATCTATCTCTAGACTTTGAAGTGCCCCACCACTGCTTCTCATGATGAGCGTCGACACATACGCCATCAGGCTAAGAATTATCTCATACTCGATGATACATTGTATCGGAGAGGTGTAGACTGCATCCTACGCCGATGTATCACTCACGAAGAAGCGGTTATCGTGGTTAATGATTTCCATACCGGAGCTTGTGGTGGTCATTTGTCTGGGTTGGCAACAGCCCAAAATATTCTACGAGCAGGTTACTTCTGGCCGACACTTATCAAAGATTGTATCGAATCGGTCAAAAAGTGCCATCCATGCCAAATCTTCTCTCGGAAGATGAGGGCACACCCCGCTCCTATGTTTCCTGTCATCACAGCTGGTCCCTTCACCAAGTGGGGGATTGATTATACTACATGCAACCCTCCTTCAACAAGGGGGCACCGCTATATCATCGTAGCTATAGACTACTTCACAAAGTGGGTTGAAGCTATGCCAACGTTTAAAGATGATGGAGAAACTACAGCTCTCTTTTTATTCAACCAGATAATAGAAAGGTTCGGCATCCCAAGGGAGATTATCACTGATCATGGCAGTCACTTTCAAAACTAGATGATGACCGAGTTAACGTCAAATCTTGGGTTACAATAGGAACATTCGTCACCTTATTACCCCTAAGCAAATGGTCAAGTGGAAGCTGTGAACAAAACTCTTAAGACCATTCTACAGTGAACGATCAACTTAGCCAAGTCAAATTGGCATTTGATGTTATACTCGGCATTATGGGCTTACCGAACATCTGTTAAGACTGCAACCAGTTTCTCACCTTTCCAACTTGTTTACGGGCTGGAGGCAGTCTTTCCTATCGAATTTCAAATCCCGTCTCTAAAGTTGGCAATACAATTATTGCCAGACACTTCTCCACTTGAAGAACGGTTAACATACCTTGAGCAGCGTCGTGATGCGGCCCTAGCCAATGAGGCTCACAAACATAAGGTCAAGTGTCAGTATGATAGGTCTGTTCGTCCTAAGATTTTCTCTGAAGGCAACCTTATCCTGGTCTATGACCAAGCTGAGGACCCCCTGGGGGCAGGAAAATTCAAACCCATGTGATTTGGACCTTTCATCATAAAAGAGGTTTTAAAAAGGGTGCTTATCGTCTGGTTGACTTTGAAGGGAATGCTTTAGTGGAGCCTATAAATGGGCTCTACCTCAAGAAGTATTACTCATAGGCAGGTCACTGTGGGTAACTTTTTGTAACATATGTATAGTCTTTGTACTATTACTTTTTAGTTTCTTTTAGTGTTATGGTCATGTTGTTGATGTTATCTTCCGTCACTGTGGCAAATGTCAAGTGATTCTGAGGTGTTCATTGGGTATGCAGACGGTGCTAGTCGGCACACTCAGAGGCTTGCCTCCGCAGCTTGGGTAATCTTTACACCTCAAGGCCAGTTATTATCTTCCGAATGTATATTCTTAGGTGACACCACAAATAATATCGTCGAGTATAGTGCAGTTATTGAGTTTCTTCATGATGTTTTGTCTATGCCAGTAGTCAACCAAGGTATTCAGTAGCCTAGGTTGTGCCCACATAAAAGGACATACGAAAAACTTGAGTAACCCACATTGCATCAAAGTAGCCACAGCATTGGGGTCTTCCCCGACCAACTCACTCACCTCTTCATGCTCTCTTTCTCTCTAGTGGACATACATCCTGCAAAACACCAAGGTTCAGGAGGGTTAACCCTTGCTTTTTAAGCCTTTTTCATTCAATAAGGGGGTCCACACAGGCTATAATAGTGACAGTCATGTGTACACGCATGAAGAGTTTACTCTGCCCAAACGTACATGCGGTCTGTCCTGAGACAGCCCGGGTGGACCTAGGGACGACCTTTTAAAAGTCGATGCCCCCCTAACAAATGAAACCCACTGCAAAAATAAAGACTTAAAATGCAAGATAAGAGAGTTTGTACTTACTTGGTCCAGACAGAAGTTCATTTCGTCTACTGTAGCTCCTGGAATCACCGCTTTTCACAAAGGGGGTCTTTTGGCTCTAGAGTCAATTTCCAAATCAGCAATGGTGATAATGAGTTGCCAGCTTCTATTTATAGACTTTTTGGCCTCTTTTTGTCACTTTTTTCGCCTCCCTTATCATTTTATTTATACCAAAAACCATTTAGAGTGATTCAGGAGTTGCATAGGAGGGATATGATCGGGTATTGGGATAGTTTTTTGGAGTTTTGAGTAATTTTCGACGGTCCGTGGAAAAAATTTCCGAGGATCAACTTGAGCATATAGGTTAGGTTTCTACCCTGACTTTTGTATCTCGTTGTCTTTTTCCTTTGTCATAGGAGTGATCCCATCAGTTTGTGACATGGAACCATCAAAGTTTCTTTAGAAGTGTCACAACTTGGTGGTAGAGCTTACCAGAACATGGATGCCCTAGGTAGATCTTGGTTGCATTATGGTATCTATGTTGTCTTTAATCACTGTAAGCTCGGGAGTCCTTGTAGTTGTTCCTGAATACAAGTTTGAGCCTCATTTGCATGATTCTTCTTCGCTCTTGACCTCACCCTCAGGACTCCCAAAAAATAACGAGTCTTCTTTTAAGCCCTTTTCAGACCCTCTAAACATGAAAAGATTGTCGAGCGATCTTGTGGCCTCTCACACTCGTTAAACTGAAATTTGAAGTCACGTCTGTCTAGCGGTAATTTACCCCTTTTTCGGTCCAGACGGTCAACTGTATGAACAAAGGTATACTCTATGGAACTTTCGTTCTTTAGAAGTGTACTCTCAGGTATAATTTTACCCCTTTTTTGGGCCTGAGGGACTAAACTTATAAAAAAGGAACCCCCATGGAGTCCATAGTTAAGCTCTTTTCAGACTCCCTAAAATTGAAAAGATCGTCGAGTGACCTTATTCTTTCACACTCGTTAAATTTGTCCAAAAGAACATTCCTGACGGAGTCCATAGTTAAACTTTTTTCAGACTCCTTAAAAATGAAAAAATGGCCTAGTGATCTTGTCCTTATCACACTCGTTAAAATGGTTTTGAATAGATGTCTTGTCAGTGCTAGTTTACCCCTTTTTCGAACCGACTAGACTATCTTCGAAAAAGGTACCCCAATGGAGTCTCCTTTTATGTTTTTTCAGACTCTCTAAATATGAAAAACCACCGAGCTTACCTTCTCTGGGCTCGTTAAACTTACGTTGAAGGATGTTACCATTGTGTGTTTTGTTAACCGCGTTTGCATATCTTATACGCCAGCCTTGTAACAGTTTGCTTCTGCGTTTTAACACCCTTGGCCCCCGGAGGATTTTTCCCGAGTATCATTATTTTGAACATCAGTCTTCTCCTTGTGCCTTGAACTTGTATGTTTGTCACACTCGTTCCTCCATTGTAACGTAACATTCCTTTATTCTTTTTTCCAAAATTATTGAAAAAGACAAAAACAATCAAATATACCCCAAAAAGAGGAAGGGAAAAGTATTTTCTTTATTGGCAGCATAATGCATCACCCTTGGATAAAGCACATCTGTTCGTTTTTTCGTCAAACTATGGGATGTAATATGACCTTAGGAAGTTGTTCTCGCTACATAGAGTTGTGTCCTCCTCTGTTTGGTTATTCTTCCAAACATATGGAGAGTTTGTGTTGCCTCCTACTTCGTAAACTTATGATTAATGCCATGCTGCCTAAGTCTCATCATTTGTCATGTTGTTGTCCAAGGGAAGTTTCTACCAAGCCTGAGTCGGCACCTCTGAAATTTGTCTCTTGCCCTCATACCCGGCCATCCTGCATGTCCAATCAAGTCCTTGTTCGAAATCAATGAAGCCTTCATTCTGATCATCGGGATTATCTAGTCCATGATCGACGAGTCGTCGAATACCTGTGGGTAGTGAAGTCGTACACTCATATTACACTCCTACCTTGAGTTTTGAAGATTTTGAAGTTGTTGCTCGAGCTCTGAAGATCTCATCTCCAGCCATCAAGTCGTATCAGCTTCTAGAAGATGGATACTCCATATGAATATCTTTTTGATTTCGAGATGTAGCTCCGCTGTGTATTGTTCGCAGCTACACTTTATATAGTTATTTGACATGGATCTACAGTGTATTTGATTGGTAGCCATGATTCTATTTTATCCCGAGCATGGGCATGCCCGCCTCGGTGAGACATTTGTTATTTTGCAGACGACGCCTCCCGGTTCCTGGTCCCTGGGCTCACTTATTTGGCACATCAGTAAAGATTGTTAATGTATTTCGTCCATTAGATGCTCTTCTGACCTCACACATTAGGGGGCATCTGTTATAGCCCTAATTTGCACCATACATGCTTACCTGCCATCAGCCCATCTCAAATCCCTTCTTTGCCAAAGCACTGCTGAATAACTCTTTAAAAAACCTCTTTTATAAGGGCCCATGTGCCCTACTCCGTTATTACATGCGTGTACACGCTAGCTAACCTAAAACAACCCACGTGGACCAACAAAAGCACGAAAAAAGGAAAGTTGTCGACGGAACACACAGCTTTGGGTGAGTTAACTGAAACTCCCAGCCATGCATGGCCAAGGGTTCATCCAAATACCTAGCTTCTTCTAGCCTATAAAAGAAGGGGTAGAGGTCCCATTTGGAGGAGGAGAAAAAGAGTAAAGAAACTCTGCCCAATTGCACATTCCCATTGTCCCAACCCTTTAGACATCCTTGTGCAAGAAGAGATACAAAGCAAAGAAGTTGGAGGACATTTGAAGAGGAGCCCAGGATCAGGATTCACAGAGTAGTGGTTAGTCTCGACATTGTAATTTGATTCATTAAAGTTAATAATAAAGAAATGTTTTTCCCGTCCCACTATATGAGTTCTTCATAGTTCAGTAAATATATGTTTGAATCTCTAACCCATTAGTCTGTAGGTAAAATGCATGTGTGGTTTGTTGCTTGTTTTGTACGTAGGTCAATCTTGAGAGGATAGTTGCCAACAAGTGATCAAGCATGAAGAAGGATCGACATCAAACATCCGTAACAAGGTATGTTGGTCTAACCATGTATTTGCTTAAAAGAAATGGGGAATAGGTCTGGGGACGAAGGTAGAAAGTAAGTTTCTTTTGGTCATATTTGCATGCATAATCTAACCCTATTTGCTAGTCCGTAGGGGGATTTCCCACCACAACAACCATTCACCCATATGAATGCCACGTGTCATGATATGATTCGCACACCTACCAACCCAGTCAGCATGCCATTTCTACATGCCACATCAGCCCATGCCAACTATACCCGCCACGTCAACCTGTGCCATGGGTCACCCTTGCAATGATGCCACATGTCACGATATGACTCATCCACATCTTAATTTGTCAACTTCAACACCAATGCACCCTGCCACATCAGTTGTACGGTCGTACGGCCTGTACAGTCAGCTGCCACGTCAGCACTGTATGAACTGTACACTCAGCATTTTTTTTCCCTGTTTGACGAAACGAACAGATCATAATATATTTCACATACGACTTCTATTTGATCTCGTTCAAGTTGCATTGGGTTCACATCAATGAGGCCTATGAACACATATGTTTTGAATCCATTATGAGCACTTTGATTTTTAGGCCTTCCTGGACCCATTTTGGTCCCTAGATCCAATTATGGATCATAGGTCCCCCCACTAGATCTGACTCAAGAGAATATATAATGAGGCTTACATGTTGGGGTGAAGTGTATTGGACACCATGTCACAAACATTTCAGGTTATCGACACCAGGAGTGTAACGATTTAAAGATATGACCAGGACTAAGGTACTCAAAACTCAAAATTAGGGTAACAACTTTCAAGAAGGATCTGAAAAACCAAACATACAAACACACTTGTAAGAAAACAGAACAAACCAAATCAAAAGAAAAATAAAAGGGGAAAAATTCACAAGTTTATTTATGTACAAGGGGTCAGCAGCCTTGAAGGCTATTTGATATAGTGCTTGATAATTTGGCCATTAACGGGGAGAGAATCAACATCCCCTTGAATGTTTTGCAACAGGAAGGTACCTTGGCCAATATTTTCTTTGATAATGTAAGTACCAAGCCAAAGTTGCTGGAAATTTGAATGTTTCCCTTTATCTTCATGTGGCTTGTCCCATTTTAGGACTAAGTCCCCAACTTGGAATTCTTTCTCACCAACAGATTTCTTATCAAACTAGTGTTTTACTATCTCTTGGTGAGTTTCAAATTTGCTTTTGGCTTTAGTGTGTGTCTCTTCTAAACTTAGCAACGTATTGATGTGTCGTTGAATGACGGGGCACTCTCTTCCTCGAGGCTACAGAGTGAGTTGTAGGGAAGGAAGGTAGATTTTGAGGGTAAAAGGACTTATTTCCCATAAACAAGAAAATATGGAGAATTCCCTATGGAGGCCTTAAGAGTGACATGATTATCTCAAAGGGAATTCGATAAAGAGTTGTGCAAATTTCTATGGTGATCAACCACAGTTCGTTCGAGGATACAAATTATGTTCTTTTTTGTGGATTTCACTAAGCCATTTCCCTGAGGGTAATGGTTGGAAAAATAATTCAAAATAATCCCTTTCTCTAATGCAAACTTAGATAATTTTAAAGATGAAAAATAAGTTGCATTATCAAACACTAGAGAGTTAGTAACTCTGAACCTTGTAATTATCTTTTGTTCAAGAAAAGTAATCACTACCTCTTCATTTACTTTGATTAGTGGTAGTTCTTCAATCCATCGTGTAAAATAATCGGTAGTGGTCAGAATGTACCTGTGTTGTTTGGAGGAATGGGGGTTAATCTCACCAATGATGTCCACACCCCATTTTTCAAAGGGTTCTTCAATACCAACATGTTAGAGTGTAATAACAACTTTGTGTTCTCTTCCTTCAACCTTATGGCATGCTTCACATCTTCTTGAATATGCATGGGTGTCTTTGAAGAGTGTGGGACAATAATATCCTTCTCTCAACACTTTATGAGTTGTTGTGTCTCCTGAAAAATGGCCACCAACAAGTCCATCATGCATGTCCTTCAATACCTCATCAACATCTTGTTTCTCAAGGCATCTGAGTAACACCCCATCATAGTTCTTTCTAAATAAGATGCCATGCAACAATTGATATTGTAGAGACTTCAATCAGATTTCTCTATTCTACCTAGCATTAAGGTGATCGGGGGTTGTGCCATGCTGCAAGTAATATTTGAGATTAGTATAATATGATCCTTCAATGGCTAGGATATATGGAACCTGTTGAGTTACATTGTTGGTTCTTCTTGCCAACCATCTTCTTCTTGTTCTTCATCATCGATGCCTTGCATCACTAATTTGCATAGGCCTTGGCCTTTCACAATATTGGATGGTTTGAATTCAAGTCCGTACTCTTGTAATGTCGTCATCCAATTTCCTCGCCACTCTCCTAGTTCTCTTTGAACAAATAGTGACCTGACTCTTGGGTGAGGGATGATGATTTTAGTATGAGTTTTTAGAATATAAGGTATGAACTGTTTGATAGATTTATGGACAACAAAATATTGCTTATCTACCGAGAGATAGTTCATTTCATCACCTTGTAATCGAGTGCTCATAAACGTGACACAATACTCATCTCCTTGTTCACCTTTCTGCGTGAGCACTGCTGCCAGGGAGTGATCATACGCAAACATATATAACAAGAAATATTTGGTAAAATCTGGACTCTGCAGAGATGGTGCAGCAACTACGACAACTTTGATATCGTCACATTATTGTTTCTCCACTGGTGTCCATTTAAGCTAAATGTCCTTTCTTATCATTCTTTGAAGCGACTTCACAATTTCGGCGAAATTTGGAACAAATATCCTTACAAAATTGATTCTGCCAAAGAATGATTGTATTGATTTTTTTCTATGTGGTGGGGAAATTTGTAGAATGGATTTTGTCCTTTCCGGATCCACCAAGATTTTGTCTTTGGAGATCACATGTCCCAATAATATGCCCTCTGAAAGATCAAAGATGGTTTTCTTGGGATTTAAATAGATCCCATATTTCCTACGTCGTTCAAATATTTGTTTCAGATGCTTCAGATGGTCTTCCCTCTTCTTTGAATAGAGATTGACATCATCAAGGTAAACCACCACACTTTGACCGATTAATCCCTTAAAAGTGATATACATTTCCCTTTGAAATGTATCTCCTGCGTTCATAAAGCTGAAGGGAATTATTCTATAAGCATATGTTCCCCACTTGGTCCAGAATATGGTCTTTAATCGATCAGGTTCTTCTACGAGAAGCTAATTATATTCTGAAAACCCGTCTAATAGAGAAAACATCTCAAATCCCAAAATAAGTTGAAGGATTTGTTCCATCGAGGAAACATGGTAGTTGTCCTTGTCGGAAGCACGATTTAGATTCTGAAAATCTATGCAAAACTTGATTTCTCCCGAATATTTTCTTATGGGAACCATATTAGAAACCCAGGGTGGATGTTTAACTTTAAAGATGATTCTAGTGTCTAACAACTTCTTTAATCCTTTCTTTATAAGAGGCTCAAGATTCGGATGTATCTTTCTGAGCTTCTGTTGAAATGGCTTGATACCTTCTTTAATAAGGATCACATGTTTTATTATTTAGGTATCATCTGTGTTCTTCTGTTATTCTACTTTGTCAGTTATCTACTATGATATTACCTTACTGTCATAGGTTGACCCAGGTTCATATTTAACAATCTTCCAACAAAATCCCTCTAAAACTATCACCCCCCCTGGTAAACCAGAAGGCAACACAACACACATGGTGTACTGCATAGTCTCACCTGAGATAGCTCTATGGGTGGCTGCAATACTCAGGTGTTTGCAGCCAGGGAATGAGTGGAGATCTGTGGTTGTACCTTGTGATCTTTATTTATTAAGTCTAACCTCTTGATTAAAACAGTCATTCTTATTCATGTATGTAAATTATCATATCTAACTATTTACTTCATTCATCCTTCTAGCATTTAATTCTTAACAACAATACAGATGCATAGATTCAATCACATAACACAAGTTTTATCGTGGTTCACCCCCTCCTGAGCTACATCCACAAAGATCTGGTTCTCAAGCTCTTTATTATGTCTCAACAATATATCACGCCGCATGTGTTTACAGTCTTGGACAAGGATGATTTCAGGGGCTAAATTTCGTTGATGGGCTAATTTTCCATGGTTTTTCCCAAAAAACAATTAGCCATTCTAAAAATGATTCTCCCAATTTCTAAAGGATAAAATTATTTTACCTTGAAAATCTCCAAAATTTTATACAAACCATAAAAAATCCTTAGAAATTTGAATATTTTTACAAAAATATTACCAAACATTTATAGTTGGCATGTGAAGGATTAATAAGATTCGCTAAGGTTTCTACATTTTAAAATAAATTTTCATCCTTAAAATCATCACTGGTCTTGGATCTTACAATCTCAATAGGCCTCTCGATCCATGTGAGGTTGAATAGATCGCACTAGGCTCCTCAACCTATGATCTAACCCTCGGGATTGAGTTGCTCGATCCTTTCTAGCTCACCAGCTTACAAAATGTGGCAGTTCTTACAAATCTTACAACTTTCGGACTCTCCCTCGCTCCCCTCCCTCTCTCTCTAAACCTCCTAATTACTACTTATATATATTCTTGGCTCATCATCCATTACCTTACATTTCAAAAACCCTAACCCTAACGTAATTAGGTCTCCCTTGCATTTGCGCCTTGCATGCTTCCCTCGCACGTGTTGCTTTTACTTCTAGCTGTCCTTTCTTCCCTTCGTGCTTCTCTCCCCAAAAATAGTATTTTCCCTAGAATGGGTTTGCATCCAATAGGCCCCCAACACTGACATGTGGCTCGTCCCGAGCCACCTATGCTTTACGCGCTTCTTCAACAACTCTTGCTAGAGTGTGGAACCTATCTGTGAGTTCCCTTCCTTGTGTTTCATCTTGCACGGTCTTTTCTTTGAGCCCATGTAACACTTGTGATGTGATCTCCTCCTTGATCATTTATTCACACTCTACCTATGTTTGCACCATGTTATTCTTTTCCTCCTCTTCCTATGCAATGACCTCCACTTGCTAGCTCTTGGAGAGGTTCCATTTGAGCTTGTCGATCCTTCTTCTATGTCTGCGCATCTACTAGCTCTACTTGCAGCTTCTTCATGTCTTGCATTTATTTGAGGCGCTCGGTGATCTTCATCATTTTTTGCCTCTGCTTGAGGTCTTCGATGGATGTGCTTATCTTTTCCTCTTCCTAGTCCAAGTGTTGGACCTGTTGATCTTCTTCTAGCGTTGTTCATAGCTGCATTGCCCTATAAAACAAGTCGACATCTACGTTGACTTGTCGTTTCATTTCATCCATCTGTCTGGCTACTTCTTGCTTCCTTTGTTCCTTCACCTCTGCAGGAGTGGTAGGAATGAGTTGTTTTTGGAGGTTATCGATCTCCTGTCTGTATTGATCAATTATTTTCACAATCTGATCAATTTTTTGCGTTGTCATGGGCTCTGCTACTTGCGTGCTTTTTGGAATTTTGTCATAGGATGCAGTCACTCCCTGCTCAAGCCTATTCACGCAATATTTCTCATCTTTGGTCTTGAGTTTGACTTTCTCGAGCACCAACTCCAACTCGTATTTTCTCTCCTTCGTGTGCTCCAACTCTATTATGTATGTTCATGCACGTGACTACACCTCATGTGTGACATTGTCTTTTAGTTTGTATAGAGCCTTGGTTGGTATCCGCTTCATTACCAACTGTATCTACACTAGATATTTCAAGGGTGTCTGGGCTACAATCTCATCTGTGCGCAACATTCTGGGTGTAATGTGGAAGGTCGGGCTCGCATGTGCTATCGTTTGGATCATCTCATGTTTGCTCGGCGTAGCCTTGGCTCCTACTTCTGATGCTATGGGGAATGACCATGTTCCTCTATCCTCCCCCTACGCTTATATAATCTTATCTAGGACCTGCCTTATATCGGCCAGCTCATCCTAAATTTGGTCCCTTTGGTGCTGGGATTCTTCAAACTCCTCAACTGCTCGGTCTTGGAATCTTTTAGCCACGAGATCCGCATCATCCACAATGATTATATACTCTGATGGTTGCTTGTGTTCCCTGGCCTTTTTGCACGCACCCCCAGTGTGTATGATCAGACTCTTGTTCTAGCCTTATTCCTATGGGGTAGCACTCGATAGGGTTCCTTGTGTTGTCGCAACCCCTTTTTCTTATTCCTCCAGTGCATGGGTGGTGTCTTTTTTCCCGACCTGGGTACCTTTCTTTGGCACACCCCCCTTCTTTTGTTGTGTTGGCTTCTGACTTGGCTTTGGCTTCTTGGGTGCATCTTTATCTCCAATGGGTATCTGATCTTTCTCTGCATCAGCCTCCTTATCTGTGGGCGTCTCTTGAGTTAGAACTAGAACTCTCTAGTCATCTTGTCAATCCTTGATGGCCATATCTACATATTCTTCCTTGACGCAGTACCGCAATTGTATCCATTCCTTCTCGGTATTTTTTCACTATTGGATCCATACGTTGTGCCTGGTCGCTTTGAAGTTGGCGATTTCCTGGTATTCCGCAACCACTTCTGGAGTAATTCGCCAAGTGTTGGCAATGCTTTCTTGGAGTTTGTTGTAATACCCCATGAACATGCTTGCATTTGTACTTCTGACTTTGGGTTGTGAAGTGCTCCCCAATGATGTGTATCGCGTTGCACGGCAACAAATGGTCTGCTCACAAAAGTATGTTTATTGAGGCTCCCTCCATTCAATCAGGGCGATCGAGATGAGTAGCCAAGAGTAATGAAACTTTGTCCCGAGATCCTGCGCATCTCTACAGTCCTCAAGGAACAGGTTTAACAAGTATGGGGCCCAGTTGATCATAGTGACCTACATACACTGTGTTGCAGCCGTGAGGACCCCGACAAGGACTTCCTCCTTGCGACACTTTCTGAGCAACTTGCACGCCATGATTTTGGTGGCCAACATTTTTGTTGCATCACTGATGTGCTTGATGATGATTCTGCGTGACCCTCTCTCTATGCCATATGTCTTTTTCGACTCCTTCATCAACACCCTCTCCTTTGTCTTGTCGTCAAGGTACTGTGCGAGATTCTCCCCCCGAGATGGTAGCCCTGTAATGTAAGCAATTAGCTCCACGTCTATATAGACACGTTATTCCACCCATAGATACCCTCCATGGGTGACTGCCATTAGCTTCTTAACATAGTTTTTTACATTGTGACCCCTTCCAAAATGTGGGATATCTAATAGGTTTAGAATCTCGGTGTTGGCCAATCTGACTGCCCACTGTTTCGATTGTAAAATTGGATCATCGAAGGGTCATGTACCCATGTTGTCAAGGTAGACCTGACTTGCAAATTCGAGGAACTTGTCCACGTCATCCACATCGTGGTCCGAGTAGCGTAGCTTTTCCATGCATCCCAAAAGGTTATGTGTAGCCTACACCCCTTATGGAATACGCGGCAAGACTATGGTTGTTGCAGCCTATCTGCATGGTGATCTTACAATGGGTTGTTTACCCTTTCACTGTGGCGGCTGATTCAATGATCCAGCCTCCATTTTTCTGTCATCGACATATGCCTCTCACCAGTCGGTAAAATCCTCTAATATCCCCTCCTGTTGTTTCTCCGGCTCTGTTGTGTGTGACCGTCCTGGCACGGTCGCTTCTATCTGCTTTGGGGCTGTCCCATTTAACCTTGGGGCCTCTTCAGTGTGTTCAGGGCATGAAGGATTTCCTAAATCCTTGGCCTGTTGGCCCTGTCCCACTTCCGACATATCAATGTCCATGCAAACCATTGTTGTTGGTTGGGCTTCCTCCACCATGGGTGTGGGGCTCGATAGTTCCACATTGGGTGAGGGAATTTTTTCCAATTTGACAAATTCAGTAGTCTATGCGGGTTCCTGTTCCATTCCCTGTGGCTATTGTGGTGCTTTGTGATGGCTTCGAGGTTTTTTGTAGGCCTAGATCGACGCTCCTAGCTTGGGTGGTGCCATGGTGGTTCAGGTTGATCTCTGCCAAGATAGTTGGCTCTATATCTCTTGTTAAATCTCTCTCTACTCTGTATACTCTCTCACTCTATGCTTTCACAATTTCACAATAACCCTTTTGTTACCCATGTGCCTTCCTTAAATAGCAGGTGTCGTGAAACTTCTCAGAGAAGTTACCCAAGTTTTGGTTTAAATGAATTGGTGCTTTTCGCATATGTGACATTGAATTCCCTTGACGTCGCCAGTTGGCGTGATTAATGCGACGTCGCTTCAAAATTTCTTTTCATTCAATTTTTATAGACGTCTACAGTTGGCACGATTAATGCGACGTCGCTTCAAAATTTCTTGTTGCCTTCTGACCGTTGGTCCTTTTTTTGACGTGCTAAGTTTTCCAAGTGCACGCTATGTTGTTTCGTTGGTGCGAGTGGACATTTTATTTTTGTTGTGCTAACTCTATTATAGCTATTTGTTGTCTTCTGGAGCAATCTTCTTCTTCTTCTTCTTTTTTACGTGCTAGGAGGTCGACTGTCCCTATACAGTTTCAATCGATTCCCATTGATCATTCCACTGAATTATGTTCCTCCCAAATCCTTCAATCGTACAATTCCCCATCTGTGATAGTATTTACTTCATATGGTCCCAACTAATGCATCATGAGTTTTCCTGGGTGCTAAAGAGATTTACTATCATACACCAAAAGTAGGTCTCCCTCCTTGAAAATTTTCCTTCTAATATGTCTATCATGCCAAGATTTGTCCCTTGTTTTTTGTACCTCTTGGTGAAACCCTGTTAGAATCATATATTCTTCCATGAGCATCAACTAACTTAGCCTTTCTTGTACTATGACTTGCTTTGTCATTTTAGTAATTGCTGCTACGCGCAAACTAGGTACCAAAACTTCTAAAGGCACCACTGCTTCTTGTCCATACACCAATCTGAATGGTGTCTTCCATGTCAATTTTTTACATGTAGTAATGTATGTGCATAGTATTGTTGGTATATTCAAGTCCCAATTGTCCATGTTGACATTGAAGATCTTTTTCAGTGCATTCTCTAGGATCTTATTAAAAGCTTCCACTATTCCATTTGCTTGGGGATGATATGGTGTACTCTTTTGATGATAGAATTCAAACTCCTCAGTCATAGCCTTAATAGTGTTAATAATGAAGTGAGTGCCTTGGTCACTCATCAAAATCCTTGGGCATCCAAATCTAGTGATCACTTGCTCAAACACGAAGTGTGTTGATGTCGTTGCACTCTAATCTTTTACTGTTGTTGCTTATTCCCATCTTGTTAAGTACTTTGTCGTAGTAATAATATACCTTGCTCCTGACCTTTTTGCTAGTGGGTTAATTGGTCCCACAAAGTCTATTTCTCATTTGTCGAATACCTGCAAGGTTACTTGTGGCCTTAGGGGCATCTAATCTCGTCTATTAGGTTTACCAACCCTCTGACATACATCACATCTCTGGCAGTGGTCCTTTAAATCTCTCTTAACAGTCAGTCACCATAGTCTTGCACGCAATACCTTCTGTGCAGTAGATTTGCCTGCATAATGTCCTCCTGCTATTCCCTCACGGGCCTCTACTAAAATCCTAGGTCTTTCATGTTCTAGTACACATCTTCTCAAGATGTTGTCTACACCCATCTTGTATAAGTGTCCTGCAATCAATTGATAGTTTGAAGCTCTGACTACCAGATTTTTCTTCTGTACGGTTTTGAATTCTTGTGGCGTAATCCCTGTACTAAAGTATTGAATGATGTCATCAAAATATTCATCAACTACTTGGACTGAAAATAATTGTACATCAGGTAAGTTGTCCTCTAGACTCGTAGGTTCCTCTCCATTGGTGATCCTTGACAGGTGATCGGGTCCTGCATTCAACTTCCCTTGTTTGACTATCACTTCGAAGTCAAATTTCTGGAACAACAATAACCATCTACAAATCCCCCCCCCCCCAACATTGGCTTGTTGACTACGTATTTGAGAGTTGAATGACCTGTAAACATCTTGAAATGTTTGCCTAGTAAGTAATGTATAAACTTCTAAAGTGCATAGACCATAGCTAGGCCTTCTCTTTTTGTGGTATTGTAATTTTGCTATGACTTTGACAGTTTTCTGCTAGCAAATTCTATAGGATGGTCCAATTCCCCTGTTCCTGGCAGTGCCAGAATAGCTCCAAGTTCTATAGTTGATGCATCTACATGCACATGAAATATCTTTTCCCATTCCGGGAATACTAGTATTGGTGCGATTACCATCTTCTCTTTTAGAGTGTCCAATCCTTGCTGACAGTCCTCATTCCACTGAAACTTGCTATCTTTTCTCAACAATTTCTCCATTGACGTGGTGATCTGCGCATACCCTTTTATGAATTTCTTGTACTATCTTGTGTGTCCCAATGTTTGTCTTAACTGACGTATGGATTTTGGTGGTGGTAGATTAACAATTACTGCAGTCTTGGCAGGATCTACTAGCAAGCCTTGTTTGTACACTATATGGCCCAATAGTATCCCAAAAGGTGTTCCAAAGATGCACATCTTGATGTTTAGCGATATTTGACACTTCCTGCATCTTTCTAACATCAGCCTCAACACCTCTACATGGTCTTTCAACAAACTGTTAACTGTCCAATCATCCAGATATACCTCTAGAAATTGGTGGATGAATTCTTTGAATGCAACTATGACTACTCTGGAAAATATTGTTGGTGCATTCTTCAGTCCAAAACGCATGATTGTTTACTGGTAGGACCCCCATTCTGTGGAAAAAGTGGTCTTGTACCTATCTTCTGGGGCTATCTTGATATGATGGTAGCCAAAATCCATCGGTGAATGAGTAAGCTTTTTAGCCTCCTACATTCTCCAACACCTCATATGTGAATGGGGTAGGGAAAGGGTCATGTAGGCAAGCATCATTCAACTTCCTCAGGTTGAAACATATCATTATCCCTCCTTGCTTCTTCTCCTGAACTACCATAGGGATTACCCATTCAGATTCCTCCATTGGTTCCATGACTCCAGCCTCTAACATCCTGTCAATTTATGCTTTCACGTTTTTCTTATATATTGGGTTTACTCTATAGGGTCTCTGTCTAATCGGTCTTGCCTCAGATCTGAGAGGTATCTTCATTTCACCTAGATCTCCTGATATGACTTTCATTTCTGTGAACGTTGTTGGGAACAGGTCGTTGTACTCGTGCAATAACTTTGTTATGCTTTCTATTGTTTTCTCATCCCAGTAGTCTCCAATCCTGGCCATTTTGGGATTCTCAACTGTCCCAATGTTGACTTTCTTCACCTTGATCGACACAACAAATAATTATGATTCCATAGGTAGACCCTCCACCTCTCTTTCATCTTCAATTTATGTTGTCTGAATGTTGCGCGGGTCATCTTCATCTAGTGCTTCTTCCTGCACATGGTAGCATGACAGTAGTTCTTTTACTGTCTGTCTGTTCTGATGTTGATATTTTGTCATAAGTTCAACTTCTGGTTCTTTAATAAATATCACCCCTTTCATTTGTTTGAGTGTTGAGTCTATGTTGGGGTTCTCATGTTCAAATGAGAAAGTGACTGTAAAATTCTGTTGTAATACTGTCCAGTTTGTAATTACTCTGTGCAATTCCTGGTCTATATACCAATTTGTTGGAATCCCTTCTAATGTATGAATAAAGTGATGAGGCTATTCCTCTGATGGTGTCATTGTCCATAGTGTTTTTCACTTATCCAAGTGTTCTGCTGGTGTCCCCTGTCCCTCATATTTCTGCAGTTGGTTGCTTCCCTGTTCTGCACCAAATCTGATGCACAGTAACCACTTACATTGGTACCAGTCCTTGACTGTCTCTTTGTGCGCACCCCACCATATTGCAGGTGTTTCCTTGAGTGTTATATACAGAGCTAAGAGCCTCTGATTTTATAACACTTCATCTTTGTATCTTGTTAAGAACTCTTCTAATTCATTCACCCCATGGAAGCTAGGAGGTTGTCTCATATCTGTACCTACCCATCTTACTGTGCGGTCTATTCTTGTGCATATTCTTGTGGAGACTTCCTGTAACCTCTACTGCCAATTCTCCAACCCTGTATCTGATTCTGAAGTGCATGACGTGATACTTCTCCAACTGAGTACCCCATCTGCAGTTGGATTCAGATAATCTTCTTCTCGCATGGTGGTTCTGTACAACTGGTTAATTTCCTCAAGGTCTAAACAAGTGGGTTCTATAAACCTTTCCCCTTCTGATGGATCTAATGGCGCAATGGTTTTGTATTCTCTTGACTCGAATGTCATATTCCTTGTATTTAAGTTTATTATGGCCTGATTGTCAAATGCGCAATCCAAGCCAAGCAATGTTGGATAAGGTGTTGTGTCATCCACTATGTCGATCACTTTGAAATAGGCTTTAGTGCACACTCCATCCAGATCTACTGTCACCCCCTTTAGCCTTCCAATTGGTAGAACTTTGTGTTGATTTTTTAGTTTCATCTGAACAGGTGAATATCCTAGTGTGGGCTCTCCCATACATTTCCATGTCTTCTTGGGTAACACACTTACTTTGGATCTTAAATCTAGTATAATATCTCCCATGTTGAAATCTCCAATGTTGGCGTTCAGTCTGAATTCTCTGCTTGTTCTCCTCCTTGTATGCAGATGATTAATTGTTTTCTATTCTAGCTTTCCTTCTGCCTCTGTGCTACATATTTCTAACATATTTTGTAACACTTTTGCAGATGATGGATCATTTAGCAGTTTGACACTAGATTGAAGAAAATCCTTAATCGTACTTAATTGTCCTAGGGGTCATGCTTAATTAGTGTGATCCAACGATGGAGGCATCTCGTATGTTGGTACTTCCTGGGTATACTGCGCAGTTGATGTCAATGCAATTTCTAGCTTCAAGAGTTATTGTCTAGCCTGCTTGAATATCTCCTTTTTGTTATGTGCATCAAACTGCTTCTACGGTTTGGTATTCTTCTTCACCCATTGGTGTTGCGTTGGATCTTGTCTTACTGCGTCGTTTCATGTCTTAGCTCCTCCACGCGTAACTATGTTGATATTTCTTTAGTCGTTCATTGCTTCCGTCGAAATCCACTGAACATTCTGGTTGTTTCGATTTCTCTTTTCCTAGATCTTCCTCAATAGTGTCATGATCTAATGCACGACAATACATACATGTCGCAGGTGGAAGTGGGAATTCTCTTGCATAGTGTTCTGGTTGTTGACATTTGTGGCATACCACTAGTCCTCTAACTCTTCCAAATCCTCATCTTCCTATTCCTCCACCTCTTTAGCCAGCTCTATCTCCTCGCAGTGTGCTTTACTGGGGCACTTAGTTATACTCCGCAGGATTATAGTGTGGTTGCTCAGTATTGTACTGTGACTGCGTAGTGTTATATTGTTGCTGTGTAGTGTCATTTTTGTTGTGCAGTGTTATATGGGACTAGTGCTTGATTAAACTATGGTGCAGCTTGTCCGGTCATCATTTCTACCTACACCATGTAAGAATCTAATGTTCTTTCCCTCATCGGGTCCATGGTCCTGCAATATTTGTCATCATAGCCTACTGAATTGCAAAAGTTACAATATGAAATCTTAGGTACTGTATGGTATTTCTGCATCATTGGACAATGATATAGATCATGCCCTTGTTTCTTACAGATTTCACACCATAGTCCTCCTATTGGAAAAGGGTTTGGCAATCGTGTTTCCATGTACTACACGAATGTTGGGAATTCATTCTTATGGTGTGCTTCTATCCTACATGTGGTACACCAAACGACTTCTCTTTTGTCCTTACCCATGTTCTGGTTTAGCCGAAATGTTAAATTCTTCAGATCCTCCTTCAGCTCCTCTATGGCTGGATCTGTCTTTTGATATTGGTTCTCTTCCAATTGTAGGGCTTTATGCAGAGCCTCTACCTGGGTCTGAAAATTATGTTGTCGTAAGGCGTATTTCAAGTGTGGGACCAGTGAATTGAAAAACAGATGCTTATGTTGCATATCTGTCATGACATACTTTAGCTTTCCCTTCAATCATTTGAATATTTGGTCAATCTCCCACACAGATTCTCCTAGTTTCTGTCTAATCTCTATCATCTCATTCATGTATTGATCCTCTGAGCTAGGCTTATGGAATTCATTTATCAATAGATTTTTTATATCTCCAATCATTCTGGTTGTCCCTGGCGGACTGCTTGCAGCTAAGCTCATGTACTAATCCAGTGCGTGATCTCTTAGCATGATGGCTAATTGCACAAGTTTAGTGTCCTCATCTGAGATCTGTTTTGATTCCCATATATTTTCACAAATGAACAAGTGCTTCTCAGGGTCTTCTGACGCCTTGCCTTTGAATTATGGTAACCTGATGGTGGGATCATGTCCTATCATCCTTAATGTTGAGATACTACCTTCGTGCAGTGTAGATACTTGACTAATTCTTCCTGAACTGGATCCCCCATTTGTCATTCCTTGTGTATATGTAATTCTTGTTGTCTTCCTTCTCCCAAATTCGGTTGTCTAAATGGTGGTATTCTTATTGGTGTATTAGTCGCACATGTGTTTATGGGTTCCACACTGACACTAATATGGATAGGAGTGTTGCGTTTTGTTCCTGTTCTTGGACCTCTCATCTTCATTTCATATGTCGCGCACAGGATTTCCTCAATCTACTCCACAACTCAAATATTCTCTACCTCTTCTTCATCACTTGCAAAGCCCTCCCTCGCGGCTATGACTCTCTTCTTGGTGTTCATATTATATTGGTAGGGTACTCCACTGCACGTTCCTCCAGTTATTGCCATGATCTGCTTGATTTGGTCTTCCTCCATCATCATTGGGTCCAAGGCCTCCTCCTTCTTTCCTTTATCCATTTCTCCCTTCATTTCTCCTTCTCCTATCAGTGCTTCCCCTATGCACGCAGAGAAGTTTAGTTGTCCGAGGCCATTTTTTTTATTGGTCCACATAGTCCCCTGAAAAAGACAAAAATGAGTGACACATGTCACCTATTCGTGCTTCCACGTGTCCCTGTTGACGTCATCATGACATCAGTACTACGACTTGTTGACTTTGACTAGTTGACTAGTTGACTAATTTGCATGTTTGGGAATTCGATCAAAACGCAATAACTTTCGCATACGGTGTCCATTTTTGGAAAAAAATATATGGCTAAAATCGGCACGATGAGCTCGACTCAATGGTTCTAGTTTCGTCTGATTTTGAGAACTTTGATTTTTAAGCCTTCTTGGATCCATTTTGGATCAATAACTGCATGCAAAACCCACATTGATGGATAATCCTCGTCATGCCATTTCCAATGGTAGGTGGTAAGCCACATGGTTCCTCGTGGTTGAGAAGTTATACTCTCTTAAAGTTGAAGCCCCAAAGTATGGTCAAGAAGCCCCAAATCTAAGGTAAAATAAGTCACAAGTCAGCCCCAAATCAATCAAAAGGAGAAAAAGTTGTTGCAACAAGAAGTTACAGGTCGTCCCTAAAGTCAAATAAAGGAGGCACTTGGAAAAGTATAAATACACATCAAGAACCTCTCATTTGTTCATCCAAGAAAGTGTGCGTTTGTATGGAGCTAGCATAAGTGGGTATGCACTTGTGCTAGGAGGATTGGCAATCTCAACAAAGCAAATCTGGCCTAGGAGAAAGGAGGTCAAGGAGAGCGAGGTGTATGGAGGTGACTGTACCAATTTTATTAGGTTATCCATGGATTACAGTGGAGA
Source organism: Picea glauca (assembly GCA_000966675.3). Taxonomy (NCBI): domain Eukaryota; kingdom Viridiplantae; phylum Streptophyta; class Pinopsida; order Pinales; family Pinaceae; genus Picea; species Picea glauca. The sequence goes on along the minus strand of JZKD02S1674032.1, from coordinate 831,936 downwards.
AAATCATAGATGTACACAGGTCACAGTGAAGCAAAGCATGGATGTTCGTGGGTTGACAGTGTAGTAATTACAGATCTGTGCAAAAGTTTTGAAGAAGGTGTCATTCTCTTAATGTTGAAGATTGAGGAAGGTCTATTGGTCTGTGATCATATGCACCATGTTGTTACATGATTAAAGGTATGTCCTTATGTATGTTTTGAGGGTTAAATATTGATGATTATGGTATATGCTTGAGGCATATCTTGGATAGTCTTTGGCACATGGCTAGAATCATATGTTGGTGATTTGGGGCATATGATTTGAGGTATATCTTTTGTACATGGTTGGTACATAATTGAGGCATATTTTGGCACATGCTTGGTAGATGGTTTGAGGCATATCTTGGTAATGTTGGTCATATGTTTTGAGAGATTTTCTTAGTGATATTGGTATACGGTTTATGTGAATGGATCTGGTTTTGATGATGATGATGTATCAATATCAGTGATAGGTTGATTATTAGTGACAGGTTGAGTCTCCATTTATATTTCAGGGGGGTAAGAAGGGGAAAGGATAGGGGGTTGGAGCCTCCTTCTAATTGGTGTTGGAAAATCCAGGGAGTTGTTACTTCCTTCAGGTTGGAGCCTGTAAACTAGGGGGTTGGTACCTCCTTCCAATTGGTGTTGGAAAATCTAGGGAGTCATTGCTTCCTTTAGGTTGGAGCCTATAAAAAAGAGGTTGGTACCTCCTTCCAGTCGGTGCTAGAGAATTTTCGAAGTTGGTGCTTCCTATGAATGCAATCTTCTGATATTTAAGAATGAATTTTGTGGTTTTCTCCCATTTGGGTTTCCACGTAAAAATATCTTGTGCACTTTGTATGATGTGATGCATTGTTGAATGGTATTGTTTATGGTCATTTATTCATGATATGTTAAATTCAATCATAAGTGAATGGAATTGGTGATAAGTTAATGTTTACATGTTGTGATTAAAAATGGTAAAAAGTGCTTAATATTGATTCAACCCCCCTCTCAGTATTGGTGAATATTCAAACAGGGTGTCCTCCCATTGTTGTGACATATACTACACTTGTACATTGATATAGAAAGATGGGTAAAATATCAGAGGTAAATTAAATAATTGGCCAGGTAATTGCATCTAGTTGTGCTCCTAACGTTGTCACTTACATAGTGCTATTTGAGAGGGAGAGGGAACAAACTTCTTCTAAATGCAAATAGTTACTTTGAATGTATTAAACATACTAGTATTGAGACAATTTTTTTTACTTGTGGTGCCTTGACTATTGCTCTCTGCAATGTTGACAGATAACCAGAGGCTCATGAGCTATGGAAGGAATGCTAGAAGTTGGTTGTGAGCCCAACAATGTCACTTGAAATTCTCTTATCAATGGTTTACGTAAAGTTGGGAAGTTGGAGGAGGAGTAACCTAAATTACAAGGATACATATAAAAATACAATTTTGTCAAATTTTTGGAAAGCCAAGATTTAGATACAGTGGGGAAATGGTGAGTACAATAAAAATTGAAAATATTTGTATAGTAAATAAAAATATATAATTAAGAATCAAAACCATTCAGGAATCACAAGAGTACAACTATAAGTTAAAACCAAAAAAGAGAGTTCTCATGCATATTATTATTAGTCATTTAGGTACCATAATTGATAATTTGATAAGTTATAACCATCATTGATCATTGATAAATTTGAAGGTCGTTTCAACATGAGCATGTAGAAGGTTATAACCTCATTTTTTTATGAGAATGCATGGCTTTTATCACACTCTCCATTCTTGTTCACTAATTTAGAATGGATGTAGACTGGATTTTTTACCTTCTTCGATGCCAAATTGTTATGTTTTCCTGAATGGATATAGTTGTGTATAATATTTCTCACGTGCCAATGAACTTGGTATCCATATTAAAATATAGGCCTTATTAGCCTTAAAAAGATAAGAACTAAAATTTAGAAACATTGCAATTCCATTAAAAAAAATGGAGTGGAAACCCGAGTACTTACCATCACAAGTTACAAGGCACACCCAAATCCATTAAAACCATTCGAGTAGGACACCCAAAGGAATTGAAACAAATCAACAAGAGCGTTCTCTAAGTAAACTTCATAAACAAATTTATTGAATGTAAAAGAGCTTAAATTGCTTGGCACTCAACATATGCAAAAGATAGACATATTACCTTCAACAACCATATAAGTTATTCAATGACTTTTGTGAAATTCAATGGTTATTAAGGTTACTCATCAACATAACAAGCAGAGGTGCATAATGACAAATTAATATCGTTAAAATGAAAAACATCAAGCATTCCAATCAAGAATTGATAAAAGAGATTGATACCTCTTAAGTACTCACCTTTCACTCCCAACCATAAGAACATCACATGTACTAGTTGGTTTTGTTTTATCCTCATAAAAATGTGCTTATATGAAACACAAAAAACAGTTTCTAATATCAATGATTTTTAGGGCACATTGTACTCTTGAAAATATTGGCCAAATGAAAGTATAAAGCAATGACAATGAACAACATTAAATATAATGGAAGTTACATTTACTCTAATAGCCTTTGAATTTTTCTTCATGTATTCCCTAAACTTGTCCTTCCCAATGCACCCAATGTAGCTTGTTGCACAGGGAATTTGGAGCATCCATTATAAAATATAATCCATAGAAAATTACGTGATCATAGACAAAGAGAACTAATAACATTTGAATAAAAAAATAGAATCGTGTGTTGTTTATAAACCCTACAACATTTCTCCAAGATCACACATAGATGGAAAGGGTGCTCAAACTTTCACTCATAAAGGTGACCTATTATTGTTGCATTTGATGTTAATGCACATGATGTTTTCTATATGAAAATGTTGGAAGATTTTTCCTCTATTCAATATATTGTTTTTTTAACAAAAATGAATAATTTTAATATTAAAATAAGGTTGTGGTCGAACCAGACAACAAAGTACATAACAACAAAATCCTAGCCAAAAGCAATAGTTCAAAATGATCTAAAACCCCAAAAAGATTGCTCAAATTGAAGCTGATATTGTTGTCCTATGCATATGATTATTAACACAATAGATATAGTGCAAGATATATTGAATTGGTATTAAAACTACACTACAAAACATGATTAAGACTAACACCAACCTCACATTTCACCCCTAAGACAATTGAGTGCTTGAACATATTGGCTGAGAATGTTGAATTGACCATTCCCAAGACAAAATTTCAAGTTGAGAGATCATAGTATTAAATCACAGTAGTTTCCTCTCTAAAATATGTGATGGAACATGATGAGTTGAGCCTACAAAAGAAATTGGGATATGGGTAGAGGATTTCTTATTGCCAATATATTGAAATAAAAAGAAAATAACCAAAATAGAAATAACACATGACAAGATATCTCAACTGAAGGATCAGATACTATCACTGAGAGAGGGGGGGTGAATCAGTGACGCAATAATTTTATCAATTTTTCTTTTGGTAATGAAAACAAAATTTTAACACAATATTTTATCGTGGAACCCAACTGGGAAAACCACAAACACTTTTCTATTAATTGCAAAAAAAAAATTGACATGTTACATAGAAGGAAGATGTTCTTCCTTTTAGATCAACACCCACTGATCAGGATGCACCCACACCCTTGTTCACCAGCACCAACTAGTAGGAGACTTTGACCCCCTGTTTAGTCAACTACAACCGACAAGGAAGCACCTACTCCCCTGCAAGCTCCAACTTGCCCTTGCACCACCCAACCACCCTTAATTTCGTAATCTGGAAAACTTATGTATCATGTCTTCACTACTTTTCTCTCTGCTTTTGTGATTCAATATATCTTATGATCTGGACTACAGAGACACATTCTTCTCACCACTATTTCTCGTTTATATAATCTTCAAACTGGTGTGAGTTATAATGCACTATGTCCTTTCGTTCGGACCATCGCACGTCTTCATTTAACTTAACCATAATCTCTGCAAATACTATAGAAATTGAGTTTTGCTGAGGCGCTTCCTTCAAACTATTTACATATGACCGACAATGCAAAACCACGGGCTTATCAACTTAAGCGATGTATTATCTTTTACCTTTATTTCTCTTATTCCATATGACCACAGGTGGTGACTAGGCACTAGGCCAAGCGAGTGCTTGATCACTTATGAAAACCAATGGTCATGATTTTACTTTCCATGAATAGATGGACGATTCTTGTTTACTTCAGGAATTTGGGATTTGGTCCTTCGTGACTTCCAGCCTCTTTACAAATCTCTCGAATAACAGATGGGTGTCAATAATCTTCAATGGCTGAGAATGCTCTCGAAGTGTTCTTCATATTGGACGACTCATGTCCACTTAGGGAATTTAGCCTTCAAGACTTCAGGACTTAGGTCATTTGCTGGTGGTAAAACTCTCGTAGTGACGTAACTTGTTGATGTCACTGTTGATGACGTGGACTCTCAATGTGAGTGATACGTGCCTTATCCTCGTGACTTCAGAACTTTGTCCTTCGGGACTTCGGGTAATTCGATTTCTCCACTTCCCAATTCTCCCGAAGTGTAAACCTTGAGCACCTTGACTTCATTCAATGGTCATTATATAACCCGAAAAGGCTTAACATGATCCAACGGCTGTCGGGAATTCGGATATTCAGGATTTTGGGCCTTTGGCCTTGCTTATCCTATCCTTCTACTTTCCTCGATCTGACATTCAGGATATCTTCCGAAGTGTTTCCTCATATCAGACGGCTTACGTTTATTTCGAGATATTTGTGACTTACTATGTCCTTCCACTAAACATGATCTGACGGTTTTGATATCTCTCGAAGTGGTCAGCGTCGAAGTTGACCACTACTACCTTGACGTGCTCTAAATAGATTGGACAGTCCTCATTTACTTCGGGACTTTGTATTGGATGGTCTTCGTCTTTATCCTGTCCTTCCACTTAACTTGATCCAACGGTCGATGTGGATTGTGGAACCGTAACTTGCGAGTGGTTTAATTCGTCGCCCAAAATCCACAATTGAAGTTGTGCGATTATTGGTGGATCAACCACAGTCGTCGATCTTTGAATCTATAAGATCTGGTGGTCTAGACTAATTATGGGATTGGAAATAACATATTGTTTAATTCTCCTTTCGCTCTTTGCAATCTATCCCTGTCGTTGATCTGGTGCTTGTGTATCCAATAGTCCTGATTTGATCTGATCATTGACTAGTCCTCCAATGATCCTTAAGCCCACGGTCACTCATATGACCGATGTGTAATGTATATATATAAAAATATATATTTCCAATGAACGGTCGAGATCCTTCGTCTTCAGTTCGACAGATATTGTTTCTTTGACCAAAAGGTAGGCGGCCTGACAGGTCGTCACGAGTTCCAGGCTGGTGAGCTTCTCGAGGAGTCCAAACACCTAGAGCCCCCACCATACCCTTGCACTACGCGTTAATAAGCTATGGAGAGTGTTGTGTATATAAACTTACATAAGCTTTTTCGCACTTCCAATATGGGATAAATCATGTTACATGAGACTAGAAACGTCGTCAATTTCTTGATCGGACAGTTGCTGAGGCTTCTCACCTTCTCTTGTGCATCGATCGATTTCTCAGTCTTTCCATCGATCCTGACGACATTTCTACAATGCGCTCTTCTTTCTGAGCTTTGATCTCTGCATATTGTCTGACATTTTCTGCTAACTGTTATACTACATATATTTATTTTTCATGAACTCTCCATACTATTATATTGTTTGACATGAATGACAACACATTAATGACACTATGTCCAACAATCTCCTCCTTTGTCATTGATGGAAACACACCAACTTCATACACAATCTCCCCCTGTGATGATGCTTCTCTCCTCTGAAGTTACTCTCCCCTTTTGACATCAATGGAAAATGGTTGCTTCCCCTATGGTAAAGCTCTGTTTGTCTGTATGCTTCTGACTAGAATCTGAACTCGGGTAACTCTTCTTGCAATCATATTTTTCCTATCATAACTGAATTATTCCTCCTGACTTTGATTGTTGTCTCCCCCTGAATTGGTGCCAATTGATGCATTATTTTCTTGAGAGATTAGATTGGAAGAGGGATTACTCCCAATCTTTGCTTGAGATATTCAAATACACCTCTACTTAAGGGTTTAGTGAAAATATTTGCCACTTGTTCTTGTGTTGGGACATATTCTAATTTAATGTTCTTATTTTCAGCCGGATCTCTTAGATAGTGGTATTTTATGGGAATGTGTTTTGATTTGGAGTGTTGGACAGGGTTCTTGGAGAGACTTATAGCGCTTGTATTATCACGGTAGATAGTAGTAGGTTATTCAAACACTATTTTGATGTCTTGTAAGGTTTGTTTCACCCATTCCACTTGTGTGCAACATTCTGCTGCTACTGCAATATACTCAACTTCAGTACTAAACATAGAAATTGAGGATTGTTTCTTGCTTATCCAAGCTACCAATGATTCTCCCAAGAAGAATGCTCCTCCACTTGTACTTTTTCTGTCATCTACACAACCTGCCCAATCTACATCTGAATAGGCCTTTAAATTGAATGAATCCTTGCTAGGGTACCACAAACCAAGATCTATGGTTCCTTTCAACTACCTAAAGATTCTTTGCATAGCTTGAACATGGCTCTCTTTTGGTGTTGCTTGGAATCTAGACATCATCCCAACAACTTGCTTGACATTTGGTCTGGAAGTTGTTACATAGAGTAAACTCCCAATCATTGATCTGTAGTATTTTGGATCTACAACTTTGGACTCATCGTCCTTGCTTAGTTTGCATCCAATTGTCATAGGTGTACTAACAGGTTTGCAATCCTCTAACTGAAATTTATTAAGAATATCTTTAACATACTTGGACTGATGGATAAAGAATCCTCTTTTGGACTGTATTATTTGTAATCCAAGAAAGAAATTCAGTTCACCGAGCAAGGACATTTCAAATTCTTGATGCATCCTCCTAGCAAAGTCCTTACTCATTTTTTCATCATTACTGCCAAATATAATATCATCAACATATACTTCCACAATAATCATGTTATTACCAACAATTTTACAATAATGATTGTTGTCTTCTTATCCTCTCTTGAGGCCTTGTACTTGTAAATAAGAATCTAGCCTTCCATACCATGCTTTGGGTGCTTGTTTTAGTGCATAGAGTGTTTTCTTTAGTTTATAGACATAGTCTCCTTTGTTAGTTAATTGATATCCTTCTGGTTGCTCAATATAGACTTCCTCTTCTAAGTTTCAATTGAGAAATGTTGACTTGACATCCATCTGGTATACTTTAAATTTTTTGTAGCTGGCAAAGGCTAAGAACATCCTAATTGCCTCTAATATGGCCACGGGTGCAAAGGTTTCTTCATAGTCTACTCCTTCAACCTGAACATACCCTTTACATACCAACCTGGATTTGTTATTGATTACTTGCCCATTCTCATCCATTTTGTTTTTATACACCCATTTAGTTCTAATGACATTTTTATTTTTTGGTCTTGGAACTAGTTCCCAAGTATGATTTTTTTTCAATCTGGTCCAATTCTTCATTCATAACATTGACCCAATTCTCATCTTTGCATGCCTCTTTGATTGAGTTGGGCTCAATATGTGATAAAAGTGTTATTTTTGTCTGATACAACAATTGTCTTCTTGTGTGCGCTCCATCACTTTTATTTCCAATAATCAGTTCTTCAGGATGATTCTTTTGAGTCATTCTTGAGGGTGTCTTTGTGTCTCTTCTTGGGGATTCTTCTCTTATCTCTTCTTCTCGAATATCTTCCTTGTCTTCACTAGTATCCATATCATCCTCTTCCTTTTCTTCTTTATTCTCTTCTACTTCTTATGCTTGTGAACCACTTGACTCATCATCATCTTCATCTTCACTATCAAGTATAGTCTCTTGATGTTTGATCCTTATTGTTTTTAAATCATCCACCTTGACATCTACACTCTCAAAAATCTTATGTAATCTAAGATTGTAGCATCTGTGTGCTTTCTTGGTAGACGCATATCCTATTGTGTACCACTTGACTCATCATCATCTTCATCTTCACTTTCAAGTATAGTCTCTTGATATTTGATCCTTATTGTTTTTAAATCATCCACCTTGACATCTTCACTCTCAACAATCTTATGTAATCTAATATTGTAGCATATGTATGATTTCTTGGTAGAAGCATATCCTAGAAAGATACCTTCATCACATCTAGCATCAATTTTTCTGAGATTCTCATCAAGCCTTTTGATGTAGTACTTACTTCCAAAGACCTTGAAGTATTTTACCGAAGGAGCTCTTCCAAACCATAGTTCATAAGGAGTATTATTACTATTAATCCTGAGCTGACCTCTGTTCAATATGTATACTATTGTGCTTACATCTTCCCTCCAATATCCATCAGATAATTTTTCTTCATTGAGCATAGTCCTTGTAGCCTCCTGGATTGTTCTATTCCTTCTCTCAGCAATCCTATTTTGTTGAGGTGTTCTGGTAGCAGAGAATTGTCTTTTTATTCCATGGGTTTCACATAAGAGATCAAACTCTTTTGAGGTGAACTCACCACCATTGTCAGATCTAAGACATTTGATTTTTGTCTCCTTTTCATTTTCGACAAGGGTTTTAAAAGCTTTGAATTTGTTAAGTGCTTCTGATTTTTCCTTGAGAAAACATACCCAACCCATTCTATTAAAATTATCAATGAACAACATAAAGTAGGACTCTCCTTACAAACTCTTGGCCATTGTAGGTCCATAGAGGTCGGTGTGAACAAGATGAAAAGGTTTTGAGGTTTAGTATTCTTTTGTTTTGAACCTTATTCTAGTTTGCTTCCCTAGTTGACAATGTCTACACATAGGATTTGAGGGCTTTATGATCTTTGGCAAGTTTCTTATTGCCCCAAGATTGTTGAATTTCACTAAATTGTCAAAATTAATGTGCCCCAAACTTCTATGCCATAGCCAACTTTCATCTACTAAATTTATATGACACTCCTCATTCAATTTTGTGTTTAGTATATATACATTCTCAGGATTTCTAGGAGTAGTACCAACCAATTTTCCTGAGTCCTCTCTCTTAATATCACATTTCTGGGAATCAAATATGAAAAGGTGCCCCTGATCACAGGTTTGGATGACACTTAATATGCTAGGTTTCAGTTTTTCAACAAGCAGCACATCCTTGGCTTTGTCTTTTCCCAAACTCATAGTGTCTTTCCCAAGTATGTTACCTGAAACATTGTCACCAAATGTAACTTTACCCTTTTGTTTCTTTAAGTTCAAAAACTTGTCCTTGTTTCCTGTCATATGTTTTGAGCACCCATTGTCAACATACCAGAGATCTTCTTTATCTTGGGATTTTAAGGCAATAAGACATTCCTCCTTTGAAGTTTTTTCTTTCCAAAGCTTCTTTTGCTCTCTAATGAACTTTGCTTTTTCTGAGACTTCCATTAATCTGCAATTACTGGCTTTATGTCCATAATTATGACATCTAAAGCATTCTAGGTTCCCTTCTTGTAGAGGTGCAAAGGAGTTATAATTTCTGCTTTTAACTTGATTTATTGTTTGGTTATCTTTAAGGTTATAGTTCTTAGCCCACAAGTTTTTCCTTCCATATGCTCTATAATTCATAGCTTTGTGTTTGAAAGTAGAGCATGCAAAGCAATAACCAACGAAAAGTTGAGGATACCTATTCTGATAAAGCTTCTTTGGAGTTGTCTTATATTCATTCTTGATGGGTGGAATTAGTCCTTTGGAGTTCTGATCATTACTTGTTTTTTCTTCAACTTTCTTCTTGAATGTACTGAGGAGAGCAACTGCATAAGATTTAGAGTTAACTTGGTTTTCTTCTTGAGAATAACCTACTCCATTTTTGTTACCTGAATCCCTTTATGTGGTAATAATCTTATCTAAGTTTTTAGAGCTATTTTCATATCTTGTTTGAATAAGTTTCGTATCAAGTTCTTTTCTTATGTGAACTAATTCTGCCTCCATTCTTTCATAGTTTATTTGTTTCTCTTTAAGAGACTTCTCCAGACTTTCTTCCATCCTATTTTCTTCTAGGATTTGGTTTTTCAAGTTGCTCATGAGTTTCTCCATCTCTTTTTCTTTCTGTTCACGTTTTTATTTTTGTTCAACTACAAAACTTTTCAGTTGTCTATATCCTTGTATCTTCTTAATTCATCCAAGGCACTGAGAAATTCTTCTTCCATATTAACCTCTGCTTCATCTTCTGAATCTTCCTCATGCTTAATTTCTTCTATCTCATTAGACTCTTCAATACCTAGAAAAATGACTTCATCATCATCACTGTCACTAGACTCTGATGAACTGTTGTTTTCTTATTTTGAGTAATTTTTTTTCCCTTTGTAGAATTTTTTCTTGTAGTTGGGTTTTCCCTTCTTCTTGTATTGTTTAATTGTGTCTTCTTCATCTTGAGGGTCCTCCTTGGGATAGGGACACTTGGCTGCAAAGTGGCCAACCTTGCCACAATTAAAACATTTGAAAGGCAACTTGCCTTTGTACCTTCCTGATCCTTTCTGAAGTTTTTTAATAAAATTGGCTTCTTCTACATTTGATACTTCATGATGACGGGGTTGAGGTTTTTGCTTCTGATTTTTTGTTTTATTGAGCACCTTGAATGCCGCCTCTCCTTTTGGAAGGTTCTCATGACCTAATATTCATTCATAGGCTATGAGGATTCCATACAATTCATCCATGGTGAGTTTATCTAGATTCTCTCGATCTTCAAGAGTGGACACTTTAGGATTGTATAGAATAGGTAGTGTTCTTAGTATCTTTTCAACTAACTCATTGTTTGATACTTCTACTCCCAAACCTTAGATTGCATTAAAAATATTATCAACTCTTTCGAAGTACTCTGAAATATTTTCTTTAGCCTTCATTTTTAGACCTTCATATTGTACTTTGAGAGTTTGAAGTTTGGCCCTCTTTACCTTTGAATCTCATGCATATATAGTTTCCATTTTATCCCAGAGTTGTTTTGCATTATTACACTTTAGTACTTTAGCAAGGATTTTCTTACTTAGTCTAGCTTGTAGTGTGTTTAAATCCTTTGCATGTTCCCAAAATTTCTTCTTGTCTTATGCTTCTATGGGAGTGGCTTTTGTAACATCATATCCCTTTTCAACTAATGTCCATACTTCCAATCCAATGGACATCGGATAGATTTTCAATCTAACACTCCAGAAGACATAGTTTTCACCATCAAATAGGAGGAGTTTTTTATGATATCTTCAATTGTTGATCCATTTTGATGTATATTTCTCTTCATGTGATTTAAACCTTTAGTGAAGAAACCTCACTCTGATACCAATTGAAGGATCAATTGTTGATCCTTTCGTTCGGACCATCGCACCTCTTCATTTAACTTTACCATAATCTCTGCAAATACTGCAAAAATCAAGTTCTGTTGAGGCACTTCCTTCAAACTATTTACATATGACCAACAACGCAAAACCACATGCTTATAAAATTAAGCGATGTATTATCTTTTACCTTTATTTCTCTTATTCCATATGACCACAGGTGTTGACTAGGCGCTAGGCCAAACGAGTGCTTGATCACTTATGAAAATCAACGGTCACGATTTTACTTTCCATGAAGAGATGGACGATTCTCATTTACTTCAAAAATTCAGGACTTCATCCTTCGCGACTTCCAGCCACTTTACAAATCTCCTGAATAATAGACGAGTGTCCATATTCTTCAATGGTTGAGAATGCTCCCGAAGTTTTCTTTAGATCAGACGACTCATGTTCACTTAGGGGCTTCGGCCTTCGGGACTTCGGGACTTACGCCATTTTCTGGTGTTATCGGACTAATCGATAGGTGTGGACACTAACAGATCTCCCTAGATCCACCTGGATCTAGAACAAAATAGGACAGGACATGACTCTTTCCCTAAGTTTTGACCATTGAATAAGCTAGTAGGAAGGAACAAGTAACATACCTTAATATCGCTTCCTAGGGTCTCTGTTGCTCCCGCTTCGCTCCGGTGCTCTCGTGAGGTCAAGACCAAGACAACACAAACCAACCAAAGTGAAGATAGCAAAATATATTCAACAGACAACTTATGTGTATGATCAAGGAATTACACAATAAAGTGAGAATAGCTTTATGGGAAAGGGACATGCCATTGTATCATATTGATTGAAAGTAAAGATTACAACTCGATTGCCTTGATGTCGCAAGCTTCCTTTCGATGGCTCTTGGCTCCAACACACACACTTGCTCAATCCTTGCATGAAGAAGATCAAAACCTCTTGATAGACTTTGCTAGAGTCTCC
>JZKD02S1674032.1:790468-802732 GCA_000966675.3 Picea glauca | reverse complement strand
CATAGCCCCATAAACTGGCCTACTAACCCTCTTTCTACTAATGTCAAGGCAATCTTGATGGGTTGTTCCTTTGACAATGCTATTTCTGGGATAACATCTAATTTCTTGATGAATTAGCACCAAGAACGACGCACAATTGTAGGGGAGGGGGAATGTAACATCCCCATTATAATCCCCAGTTTAATTAATGCTTATGTGGATATAATATGTGGCTATGATCAAGCGATGTCATATGCGAATTGTATTTCAACGTTTTAATAATAAAAATGTGATGCCAACTGCTAAGGGGACATGGACAAGAGATGGGGGCTGAATTAATCCACAAGAGAGGGGAGTGTCTAGGATAATGGCCAAGAGGGATCCAAGGAGGGCATTACCCATGTATATTAATTCAACCCATTTTCCTAAATTTTGTTATTTGAATATGAACCCTCTCATTTTTGATTGAGTGTTTCCAAAGCCATTCATTAAATACATGTAAGAGGGTGGGTGCAGGTGGTCACATCCCAGAGTTATTGAGCACATGGGGGTTGAGTACAATCAACTTGGGGAAAAGTGTGAGTCAATAAAGGCAAGCAACAAGAGAGGAAATTCGTATTGGTTGGGACGACAGTTTTTAGTGAGTCAAGCTTTGTGCATGGGAAGAAAGGAGAGAGCAAGAAAGAGAGCTTGGAGCTGGTACAACCATGGAGGGCGAATTCTAGAGCAGGCTGTATCATAACTGGAGCGAATTGGAGCTAGAAAATTAAAGAGCTAGGTTGTTAGGCCAGAAGAGTGAACTCCCATATGAGTTGCACTAAAACAACAAGTGTTTGTTGATATTTTTCCTAGCAGCAAGTTCCCTTGAGTTCCCAGCTGAGATATTCCTAGCTACCTATGCCAGAGAGACCCTGACAAACAAATGACACATTCCTTGGGTTATCCCTGATAAACAAATGGTACATCCCTTGGGTCAACCTTGATAGACAAATGGTACATCCCTTGGGCTATCCTTGATAAACAAATGGTACATCACTTGGATTATCCCTGATAAACGAATGGTGCATTCCTTGGGTTGGGCAGGTTAGGAGGAAGAGAGCTGGTAGAAATATCAGAATAGTTGTAGGAGAATATTAGTTGGGTTATGGGTTTTATGAGCCATGGGTGCACAGTGAGATACCACCCTCTTTTGTGGATTACTAGCCTTAGCTCGGGGGTGACTGCCTTTTGAGATTTGGAACAATGAGTCTATGGTTGGGTGGAACGTTCATCCCAAGCAACTGGTTGCACAATTCTTGTTTAAAGATAAATGTTTTATCTTGCACTGAGTTATTTACATGTGTTATTCTTGTGCATGAACTATGCGTAAATGAGAAAGACTTATATGCTGCTGTAATGAGTGGTTTAGCTGCATTTCGTGTTGATTATTAGGATACTTTAGATGGATTTGTTTTATGGTTACAGACATTAGCTAAATCTGTTTTAAATCCATAGCTGTAAGCTACAAGAAATCGACTAACAATAAAAGAATTACTTAAGTTAGCAAAAATTTCGTTTTTATGTGTATTTTGCACCCTAATGTCCCTCGGTTGAGCTGGGGAACGTTACATTTGGGTATCAGAGTTGTAATCGAGAGAATTTTGTGTGGCGTGGCCCAGCCTGGGTGGTTGGGTACGTCACAATCAAGGTCTTTATGGACCTTATATTATCTAAGTGGAATCAAACAATAACATAACCACAACTCCTCTGTAAATTGTTAATGGCTTGTATGCTTTTGAATAGATAATTCCTTAAGTGACCATTTTTGCAATTATTTTCTACGACCCCAAAAAAGTGGAATTAACATAACTACGATGTAGAAGAGTCATCACTTGAAAACATCTCAATACATAAAGTATTTACACCCTATATAGAAACTAATGTAAACATAATTAACATGTCATCGAGATTTAAATGTGTTTACACTCTAAATGTCAAAAATGAAATGAAGATCTATGAATTTTCATAATCCTTCCCTCTACATATGTTCCTATAGAGAAACTTCCATTACTATTGTCCAATAATATAATTAAGAAAGTACAACTAAAAAGAAATTTATCCATTAATAAAATATAGTCGATAGAAAATCTAACATAATTTAAAAAAAAAATAAAAAACTAGATTTGATATTTTGCCAACTTCATATATTTACTTGATAACTTCAACAAGAAAACACAAATGGATTGTATATGAATTCTTTAAAATGCTCCAAATGATTGGAGGAGGAAAATACAGGGAGCTCCAAATGATTGGAGGAAAACACAGGGATGGTGAGGGGACGCGACAATGAGAGAAAAGCATGCTAACCGCGGAATAAAATGAAGGCAAATAGACGCAGTCAATTACAGTTGATTATGGAATAAAATGGGGTGCTTTATTGAACGAACAGAACAAGCAAATAACAAATTCAACAGAGAGAAGAGCAAAGGGAGGTGTGTTGATCTATCATCTTTTATCTCCTTTTTCTTTATTTTTTATTTGTTTGCTCTGCAGAAGAAGGGTATTGAGTTCGATAATTATGTGCAGGCAGATATTTGTAGTTGGGTATGAGATTTTATTGTTTCCGGGTTTGAGAAAAATATAAAAGGCTGCCATAATTTCCAGCCATCCTATTAACCTATATCTTGCTTTGTTGCCATAGATATAGTTAGGGTATCTATGTATGTATGAGAGCCCTTGTAAAATTTGCAGCGAATGTTTTATCTCACTTTGTAGTATTAACTTTCCTTATATAATTGCTTACCGTCCAATCACCGGCTTTTAATACACAAAACCTAAAATAAATATTTTCCATGCTACTCCCGAATCCCTGTTTAGTTTATAGAATCCCTGTTTAGTCATGGGATTTATCTTCTCTTTCTATCTTTTTTTTCCAGGAAGAAAATTATTCTCGAATTTATATTAAGAGATAAATTCGTTTACAATAATCTGGAAGTAACAGCAGGAAAATAGGCGTTGACTGGCCCATTACAAACAAACAGAGTGATCCCAAGGGGAAAATGCGAGCCGACTGAAGCAAGAAGGCGATGCTGTCTCTTCGCAATAAAAAACAGAGTGTTCCAAAAGGTAAAAACGCGAGATGTGAACAGCAGGAAATGAAGCAGAATCAGTGAGGACCCGTCGCTGATCAAATAGCAATGATGGTCCAAGAGAATACTGAAAGGAGGCCTCATGATGATTCACGCCTTGAACAGTAGTATACCTGTAACTGTATAATTCATTGCTTTACCTGTGCTGCAGAATATAACCTTAAGGCTCGAAAATAGTGATAGTGGAGATGGGGCTATCTATTCCATTATCACTATGGTAAACCATAAGTTTCCCCGCCTCCTGTCCGAGAGCCCTCTTGGATAAAGTTTCAGCCTCGGAATTGTGACATCGAGGAATATGATGGAAAGTAGCAGCAGTGAAGAGATTAGCCATCATTCTGGTTAGTTTCTTCCATCCTTCAATGTGAACAGATTGGAGATTACTCTTGAGATTAATCCAATCTATAATTATTCTTGAGTCACCGAGAATCAGTAAGTGGTCTAGTGACCAGCTGGAGGCCAGATAGAGAGAGGCCCATAAACCCATAAGCTCTGCTTTAGTGTTGGATCCATCACCACAGTTCATAAACCACTTAGTAACTCTAGATGAATGCGTCTTGAGAGTGCCCCCGGCTCCACAGCAATGGCCATTGGCCTGAGCTGCGCCATCAAAACAAATAATGGTGGACCCAGGATCCAGCGAGAAATAAACAGGCTTAACATGCAGATCTTTGATAGAAGACATCTTCCAATGGAAGGAGGACAAAATGCGGTGGATGACCGCATCGCAGGAGGGGGGACGACCTTCGAATAATAACTGATTGCGTTCCAGCCAGATCTGCCAGCACACATGAGCCACCAATGGGTGTGGGGCCGATCTGGCAGCGAGCCAATTATCAAGACAGTCTAAGAAAGAAACTCCAATCCAGTCCGCCTGAAGAGGGAGGAGCCGAGATAACCTGTTCCAGCAGTTGACAGTGAAAGAGCAGTGAACCATAAGGTGATCTAGATCTTCAGTATTGTGTTTGCAAAGGAGGCAGAGGCCGGGTCCCTGCCAGCCACGACGGCGGAGAGCCTCCCAGGTGAGTATCCGATTTTTTGTACACAGCCAAAAGAATAAAAGGATCTTGAGTGGTAAAGACCACTTCCAGATCTTCAGTAGACTCGGTGACTCAGTAGTAAAATTCTGTGATTGAAGTATGGCCTCGTATACATTCCTGACCGAGAGGTTCTCCGAGCCATCGCCCCCGGCCCACAGAAGTGTGTCTTGTTCAGTGCTGAGTGAGATACCTGCATAGTTAAGAGATGAGGTGAAGGCGTCCCATTCCTTGGCTAGTGGGTCATGGAGCTGGAGAGAGCTACTATGTAGCCAGCGATCGGGCAGGTAGGGGGCACAATCGGCCACTTTTAAATGAGCAAGGTGAAAGAAATTTTGAGCATTGAGTTGAGAAATGAGTTGAGAAGAGAGAAGGGAACGGTCTTCCATTCCGAGAATTTTATCTCGCCCAAGTGATATGTCAGTCCCCTCACCTGGTTTCCAGCGGAGCCAGTGCAATATCACCGGCGAGGCTGTGAGGAGACCTTTCCAAAAGGGTGAAGCCCTTTGCAGATCAAAAGAGGACTTCCGAAGCCAAAGCAGGAGTGGGAGGGAACCAAGGTATTTATCGATGATGATTCTGTTCCAAATGCTGTCATGTGTGATGGCACGCCAGAAAGATACAGCCAGGAGGGCCGAGTTGAATATAGTAAGATTTTTAAGCCCCCAGCCTCCAAACTTTCGGGGTCTAGCAAGTGCCTGCCAGCTGCATAGGTGGAAGCGATGTTTTCCAGCAAGATTGTTCCACAGAAAATTGTAAGAGAGTCTACGCAGCAGTATGATAATTTTGTTAGGGATTCTTTCTAAGGTCATCCAATAGACAACGAGTCCTTCAAGCACCGATTTGACAAGGATGAACCGTCCACCCAGGGACAGCCACTTATTGCACCAATGGCCGATTTTTCTTTCGAAAAGAGCCACTAACCAACACCAATCAGCAGAGGAGGATGCTCCCGGTTTCAGTCTGTATCCCAGATATCTAAAGCCATCTTTTAGGTCGGAAAAAGAGAAGGGGATGGTAATTTTGAAGGGAGCTAGCTCAGCTTCTGTGAGACCCCAATGATGAATAGATGATTTTGTGGGGTTAATGGACAAGCCTGTAACGGAGCAGAAAAGCTGAAGGACCTCCAAGATCGCCACCCACTCCGGATGGTCAGCTCTAGCCAAAAGAAGAATGTCATCCACAAACATGAGGTGCACCAACCTGAATAGCCTTGAAACCTTTAAACTTGCTATACGATTTTCAGAGATGGATTTTTCAATAAGTAAGCTGAGGCTGTCCATGATTAAAATGAAAAGGTAAGGTGAGAGAGGGCAGCCTTGGCGTAGCCCCCTTTCACTGTGGAAAAAAGAAGTAGCCTCTCCGTTGATCAGCGCCGCGAAGCCAGCACTGGTTACACATGACATAATCCAGTCCGTGAAATTGTTGCCAAGTCCCACCGAGAGAAGAACTAGTCTCAAGTATGACCAGTGAATGCTGTCAAAGGCCTTTTTTAGATCAATTTTCAAGATCAAGGCCTTCGTATTTTTCTGTTTAATGGAGTGTATGCTCTCATGGGCAGCACCAATGGCGTCTTGAATTCGTCTACCTTTGATAAAACCGAGCTGTTCTGCCGATAGGCTTCTTTCCAGATAGGGCTTTAACCGATTGGAGATCACTTTTGAAATTAATTTGTAAATAAGATTACACAATGAAATTGGTCTAAAGTCGTTGAAGGTGACTGATTGGTTTTCCTTCGGGATCAATACCAGAAAAGTGGAGTTTATAGCTTTATGAACCTTTCCTTTGGTACGAGTATCTTCCACCATTTGTAGGAGGTCTGTGCCAACGAGATCAAAGAAGAAAGAGAAGAATTCTGAGGTCCAGCCGTCAGGGCCTGGACTTCTCTCTTTTTTGAAGTGAAGTAAAATCTCCTTGAGTTCAGATAAGGTGACAGGCTTGAATAAGTCGACTGCTTCAGTATCCGATACCAATTTCGGAAAGAGGTTTGCCGTGGAGACTTTCTCATGGAGAGAATGGTTAGCCGTTGCTTTAAAGAGGTCCCCAAAATAGGAGACAGCTTCCTGTTTAATAGAGTCTTGATCACGAATCAATTCATCATGCTGATTCATAATAGACCAGATAAGTTTTTTATCTCTGTTGTGGCTTGCTACCCTGTGGAAATATTTGGTGTTGGAGTCCCCTGAATTGAGCCAGGTCGCACGGTTTTTAAGCCTCCATCTTTGTTCCTCTTCACGCAGGATGTGAGCTCTGCTCTGCTCTAGTTTCTTTAGAGTAACTGAGTCTTCTGAAGACAGTTGGGCGGAGGCAGATCGGATGATGAGATTATTGATCTCAGAATTCATGCTGTGTAAAAGAGCCGTCTCTGATACCTTTTTTCTCTTGTTCCAGGACTTAGAGTGAAATTTTAAAGCCTTTAGCTTCCAGATTAGTCTCAGCTGCGGGTCGCTCTCATTCAGAAAGATCGGGTCTGTCCAGACCGATTGAACAAGATCAGTGTAATCTAACGAAGAGAGCCAGTGGTGATTGAATTTGAAAGGGTAGGTAATGCACCGGGGCCGAGAGTTTAGTTTTAAGATGATAGGCGCGTGGTCCGAGAAGAATGGTAGAACCACCCACGAGGACGGAACAGTTGGGGAGGACAAAAATGATTCAGAGACTAAAAAACGATCAAGTCTGCGAGCTATGGCGTTGTTTCCCGATCTCCCGTTGCGCCAGGTAGGGAGTAGTCTGGACGGGAGAATATCTATTAGATTAAAGGCGCTAAAGAGATCTCTGAAATAAGCATTTGATGGTCCAGGCGTGGGATTTCCACCCCAGTGTTCGTCTGCGGAGAGGGTAATATTTAAATCCCCACCGAGTATGAGATTTGGGATAGAAAGAATCCCACTATTTGCAAGTGATGACCAGAACTGCAATTTAGAAATACAAGGGCCATAAACGTTTATGAAGGCCAGCTCCTGGTTGGTGGCCAAGCAACGGCCAACCAACAATAGTCCTCCACAGGTCAAATAAGGGGATAAGTCGAAAAAACAGGGGTCCCATGCCACCAGCATGCCGCCAGAATGTCCCAGAGAGCTAACGGCCACAGAGACCCAAGAAGGACGGAAGGAATGCAAGAAGACTCGGGCTTTTTGGTCAGTCGAGAGAGTTTCCTGAAGAAAGATAACATTCGGCATAGTGTTCTCAAGGAGATTGCGAAAGGAAGCGGATTTGAGGATGCCTCCAATTCCTCGTAAATTTAAAGAGAGCACAATCATCATTTAGAGCGAGCAATGGCCTTCAACGCTCTAAGGGCCTTTCCGTCAAGTGCAGGTTCTATGTGGGATGCGCGAGCAGAAGAATGAAGATCTAATTTCTTCTTCCTGGAGCTCCTCGTTTGTAGTGGGGAGAGCTCAATGCCCAGACCCCGTCCCCATGCCGATGAGTTATTGTCAGTGGACGGTAGGTGTGCATAAGAGGAGCTCGCCACCGGGGCCTAGGAAATGGGTTCGAGGCCCCGATAGATGGAAAGAGGCGTAGCTGAGTCCGGGATAAGCGATGAAGAGGGCAAGGAGCAAAGGTCAGGTAAAGGAGAGTCCTCGCTGTCTATTGGCTGCCCCATGCCGGGAAGAACGGAAAGGGGATCTGAAAGAAGAGGTGAAAGGGGTGGTGAACTGGTAAGAATCGGGACAGCCGGAGGGAGAGTGTGCGCCGGGGGATTTGTGGTGGGCAGGCAAGGTATTTGGGAGGTCTGGGGATTAATGGGGGGAGAGGGGACAGGTCAACGAGAGAAATCAGTTGTAGATGGTAATGTGTTGACCGGTGTAAGGTTTGATGCAGTGGGGGAGGGCTGAAGCATATCAAACGCGGTAGGAATGGGAGAAGGGTTAAGGGACGAAAGGAGAGAGGAGCGATTTATGAAGTCTTTCTCATCGGCTGTTAGAGAGGAGTAGAGGGAGGGACAAAGATGAAATATTTTGGACAATAGTGGCTCAGGTTGTCCGGGCAAAGGGGGAGAGGGGGGATCAGGGAGAGAGTGGCAGGAGACAAGTGCAGGATCAGCTTCAATGTACTCAGGGGGGTTAAGAGACAGTTCCTCATCTTCGGAAAGTATGTGAGAAGACTTACCAGGGCAGTTACGGCGCAGATGACCAGTAGCTCTGCATAGATTGCATCGGAAAGGCAAACCAAGGTGCGGTTGACTATGTAAAATAATTGTTAAATTCTCACATGCATGGTTTGTATGATGTTGTTATGTGTTTGTAAGTTTTCACTCTCACCTTTGCTTGTGCGTTGTGAGTAATCCTACATGGATGGGATAAAAATTCTGAGATAAAAGTGGTTCACGAGGCATTATCTGTGTCAAAAGCTTTGTTAATTCAGAATCGGACTTTGGGCTGCAACTTGCAAGTCCCCAGGTTAATGTAATAGCATCCTCCCTAACACAAAACGAACATCATCAGTTCCAAATTGTGGCTTGTGTGCCCTCTCTAGCTTGCCATTGTTATCTCTGTGTTGTATGGCATATCGCAGCTCGCTATTTTTTTTCACATTAAATCTACACAAAAGGTAATTTAAAAAAAAAAAAAGGCCATGTGTGTGGCCACTACTAACTGGAGTAAATTCGTCTTACTGTCAAAATTGCCCTAAATCATCTATAAAATTTTATATTTCCACTGGGACATACAACATTTAAACAGGGTATCACCACTTGACCATATAACTTAAAAAACTCCCTGAAAAAGATTCCTGTTAAGGCACATAAAGGAATGGCAGCAAACATCAAGAAGGTTCGTTTATGCCTCCACTGAGATTACACTCGCATTGGGAAAACAATCATCCTTATCACTCTCGAAGCCCCCCACGCATCATTCATTGGCTCCAGGCCAGGTAAAACAACATCCAAGTTCCAACTATTTTTTCTCAGGTTGTTTCTCATTCTCAGAAGTTGACTCATTCTCAGAAATTGACGGCACAAGAGTTGAGAATTTATCATTTAATGGCCATGTAGGAGGATCTGCGTGGTGGCTGGCCAGCTGTGGCAATGCTATATGCTCTCCCTCATGGCCTGACAAACTCTATGCCCAGGTCTTCCCTCACTCTTGGTGCAGTGCCCAGAACCTCTATTTAACCAATTTGTAAGCCAAACAAGAAACAGAACAAAGTAGGCACCCAAATAAACCTGCTCTTGAGACCCAGGACAGAGTTTTAAACCTGCAAACAACTATTAACATCCATAGGTATATAGTGAAACAGAACAGCAACAGAAAAATAGGGGATGAGAAAGGCAGTCATCACACATAAGAATCCAGCTTTAAAATGAAGGCTAGTTTTCATCAAAATCACATATTAATTCAGTCTTAAATCCATAGCATAAAGCAGTTCTTTAGCCATATTTTTGCTATGTTCAGCAGAAAAACAGACCCTCCTCTCTTTTTCCCACAATCATTTCCTTTCTCTTTAAAACCAACCACTCAACTGACTGAAATACCCCATGAAACCCAACATTAATACCTATTTCTAATTTTAGACTGAATAATCATCTCACTCCTATATTGCGTAACCCAACCGGTGTTGGCCAGACAAATGCCCCCTAAAATCTCTTAATAACCAAGTGTCCAGTCCATAAATTCTTTAACAAAGTCAAATGGTTCATCTGTGGCTCTTCACCCCCTATTGGAAGAATGTTGTGCGTCCTCATTCAAATTTGAAATCAGGAACTTCTCTCCTCTGAGCTTCTTTAAATCTGGTTCTGAAATTCATTTGCTTTTTTCTTGTGGTTTTCCCTTCCATTTTACCAAATATTGTTTGTAACTTGCATGTCTTGTCTTGGTAATCTTCTTGTCCATTGCCTCTTCTACTTCCTCAGGTTTAGATCTGGACAGTTGTTTCCTCCATGCTATTGGCTCTTCCATCTTCTTCATTAACTTCGGCTTCATCTCCTTCTTGATATTGATACAAGTCGGGAACATTGACAATATGAGATATGTCAATGCCTTCAGGTAGCTCAATCTGATATACATTGTCCCCAAATTTCTTCAAAATCTTACATAGCCCTATCTTCTTGTATTTCAATTTGTTGTATTCTGCTTGGGGAAAGTTGGAAACCTCTCCTCCTTCAAAAATGTTGTCACTAAATATCCAATCTCAAACTCTTTCCATATTCTTTGTATTGTAAATTTCTTTGCTCCACATTTCTTCACTTCCTCTAGTAACTGTTGCATCTGTTCTGTGTATTCTTCTGCATCATCGCTATTTCTTCCCTTAATTGGCTAATTTGCCAAGTTTATAGTTCCCTTAGGATTCTTCCCATATGTTATCTGGAATGGCGAGAACCCTGTACTATATTTATGGAGTTGTTATATGCAAATTCTGCCTAAGGTAGTACACTATCCCATTGCTTTGGTTTCCCCGGCTAGACAGCGCAATAGATTGCCAAGTGATCTGTTAACGACTTCTGTCTGCCCATCAATTTGTGGGTGATATGCCAAACTGAATTGTAACCTGGAATTCATCTTTTTCTAAAGAGTTTTCCAAAAATAGCTGAGAAATTTAGTGTCTCCATCTGAAATAGTGCTTCTTGGCATTAGGTAGGCCATGTATCCTCACAATTTCTTTGAAAAATAATTCAGCAACTTGCTGAGCATCATTAATCTTCTTAGAAGGTAGGAAACGGGCCATTTTGGAGAATCTTTCAACGACAACAAATATAGAATCGAATCCCTGTTGGGTTCTAGGGTCCCAAAACAAAATTCATAGAAATGTCCTCCCATGGTTTCTTAGGCATGGGTAATGGAGTATACAACCCTGGGTTTTGGCTTCTCCCCCTTTGCCCATTGACAAATCTTGCACCCTTTTTTATAATTTTGTTATAATCTCTTCTTAGAGAGGGCCAATAATAGTGCTTTGCCACTGTTGCCAAAGGTTTGTCTCACCCAAAGTGGCCTCCCAATCCTCCACTATGCAGTTCTCTGATCAGTTGCTCCTTCAATGAACTTGCTGGTATACACAGTTGTTTTCTCCCAAATAGCAGGTCATCATGCAGAAAATAATCCAGATATGGAGTTCTATCAAATTCGGTTGGGTTCCTGCAAACCTGTGTGGAAATTTCATGCACTCAGCCAATTAACGCAAAACTAAAATTTCACCTTCTTCCTAGAAGGTTTCCTGGATCTTAGCCCTAGAATTTTCAACCTTTAGGATTGCTATAAATTAGAATATAAAACAGTAGCGGAAAGATAACAACAATTCACTTAAGACAGCCCCAAACTTCCCGGCAATTCAAGGAAAAAAGATACCAAACAAAGAGATAAGTTTCAGCCCCTTTTAGGGCAACTTATCAGCCAACAATCAGATCTGAAAATGCACTTTTACAGTAGTAATTACAGCAGTATAACAGCAGTAAAATCAGCCCCTTGTATTCATCCTTAGATGTCAAATCACTTGTTAGAAATAGCAAAAATAGAAAAACAATGTACTTTTAAAATTTTTCTATCCACTAGATCAGCATAGAAGATAAACAGATCTGAAACAGACAATATTTCTGAGTACAAAATAAACTATAGCTTACCTCCAGAATCAATGAGAGGTACACTTGTCACATGTGTAGATGTATGCCTCTGCAAGTATGCTCAGATGAAGTTTAGGTTCATAGATCAAACCTCTTGGGTTTGATCTCTGTCAAAAGAACTGTGGAACGGTTTTTCCTTGGATAATAAAACCCCAATGGAAACAACAATAATCCAAAAGTCATAAAAGCAAATAACCCCAATAGGAAACCAATAAACAGTGATAGCATAGCAAGGAAATCAATCACTAGAGAACCCTCATATCTGGAATACAAGTGTCAAACCCTCCATTAAGCAAACACTCTCAGATCTGAAAAACAAGTGGCTCCATAAGCAAATAAAAACTTAGATCTGAAATACCAATGGCTCCATAAGCAAACAAACTCAGATCTGAAATATCGATGGCTCCATAAGCAAACAAAGTCAAGCAAACAAACTCAGATCTGAAATATCAAAGGCTTTGTTATCGCACGGTTTGTAGGAAAGGTCCAAGGGCTTGAGTCAGGGCTTGAAACCGGCGTAACAGGAGCTTCCCCACCCACTGTCACCTCGATGGGGGGCTCTTTCTAT
>JZKD02S1674032.1:770035-783273 GCA_000966675.3 Picea glauca | reverse complement strand
CTCCAGGACCATGCTCAGGTCGCTCCTGCTCTCGGTACTCCATGTCTAGGACCATGT
Source organism: Picea glauca (assembly GCA_000966675.3). Lineage (NCBI taxonomy): Eukaryota > Viridiplantae > Streptophyta > Pinopsida > Pinales > Pinaceae > Picea > Picea glauca. The sequence continues at coordinate 783,216 of JZKD02S1674032.1, read as the reverse complement.
GGGCCTCGAGACATGATCTCCTAGTTATCCCTAGATATCGGGGATAACAGGCTTCATAAGCAAACAAACTCAGATCTGAAATATCAATGGCTCCATAAGCAAACAACATACTCAGATCTGAAACATTAATGGCTCCATTAGCAAACAAACTCAGATCTGAAATATCAAAGGCTCCATAAGCAGACAAACTCAGATCTGAAATATTAAAGGCTTCATAAACAAACAAACTCAGATCTGAAATATCAATGGCTCGATAAGCAAACAAAAGACTCAGATCTGAATATAAGAGTCAAACCCTCCAAAGGCATTTCTTCACTTAGAAAAACTGGACAGCAAGAGGGAAAACTCCACACAGTGACCTCTGCACACCACACGACAGCCAGAAGGTAGTCCTACCAGCAAAGGAGAGGGCCCAGATAGAGGCCGCAGTACCTCCACACAAGTTCGTGGCCCAAAGGAAGGATTTGACACCCACAGAATAGGCTCAGAAGCTAAATGGAAGCAGTTCTGTGCAGGAGATCAGGTCCGGCTACCCTAAAAGGCAAGTCTGGTAGCTCTAGTAGACACCTCCCAGTTCAGAAGAGGCAGATCCAGCATACACACATCAACAAATTGTATGAAGAAGCTTCCAGCCAACTAGATCTACAACTGATAACAAAAGAGAAGCTGCACCAACAAGGGAGAAGTGTCACTGAGGTAGCCGCAGCAAGGAGAGAGGGGAGATGAGAGAGAGAGAGGCTGCACCAACAAGGGAGAAGTGTCATTGAGGTAGCCGCAGCAAGGAGAGAGGGGAGATGAGAGAGAGAGTGTAAGTTAAAAAAAACAAAGGGTAGGGTCTAATTTATAGTTTGGGAGAGGGGTTAGGGTAATTAGAATTATATTTAATTATTGACATTTAATTAATATAAATATTAATTAATATGTCAGTTAATGTTTAATTAAAATCCTAATCCCCTAATAAAATCTCCATCACATAAAACAAGAGTGAAAGCAAACAACAAAGGGTTACCTTTTAAGACAAAGTCAAGGGGAGTTACATAATGGCAAAACATGTCCACATGAGTCTCATAGTGACCTATAAACTTTATCATCACTGCATAAGGGGGTACATCAACAATGTTATCAAGTCCATCTTCATAGACACTCCTAGATACATCCAGGAGAGAAGAAGAGGATTACATATCAACACATCTTGGTATTACACCAAGATCTACCTGGTCAAGAACTAGGTTTCCCCAGAACACATCTGGGGGCCCTAGAACACATCTAGGGTCTTATCCACCAAGGTACAAGACCAAGGATCAACCCATGCATCAAGCAAGGGTTCCCTGGAACACATCCAGGGGCCCTAGACACATCTAGGGACTTACTGCTTGGTCCAAGACTAAGAACCCGAGTCATGTACTGGGGGCCCTCACAAGGTCTTGCTGCTTGGTTCTAGACCAAGAACCCCAGTCATCTACTGGGGGCCCTCACAATGGTCTTTCTTCTTGGTTCTAGACCAAGAACCCCATTCATCTACTGGGGGCCCTCACAAGGGTCTTTTGCTCCTTGGTTCTAGACCAAGAACCCTAGTCATCTACTGGGGGCCCTCACAAGGGTCTTTTGTTGCTTTGTTTTAGACCAAGAACCCCAGTCATCTACTGGGGGCTCTCACAAGGGTCTTTTGCTGCTTGGTTCTAGACCAAGAACCCCAGTCATCTACTGGGGGCCCTCACAAGGGTCTTTTGTTGCTTAGTTCTAGACCAAGAACCTCAGTCATCTACTGGGGGGCCCTCACAAGGGCCTTTTTCCATGGATCTCACTGCTTGGTCTCATACCAAGAAACCCTAGGAGTGTGCTGGGAGCCCTAGTCTACAGCTAAGGTCTTTTCCATCCTCAGGAGAATGGCTCTTGCAGCTGCATTAATTTCAACATCGCTTAACAATTTGCCCTTTTACTTATGTCCAATCAATAAGACACAAATGACTGTAAATAGCAAAGCATAAAGAACATATATAGCTGAAATTCAAATCTGAAAATGACACAAGATGTGGATAGCTGGAAACTCATATATAACCTGAAGTTGAAGTACAAGTACATATCATAGCCTTTTCTTAAGGCTAGTACAAAAACTCCAACTATCCAAAAAGCCCTAGCTAGGGTAAATCCAAATGCACGAATCTCCAAGGCAAGATGTCCTCTTCTCTTCTTCACAAATCCACCCTAGGCTTTTCTCTCAAAACCCTAATCTCCAATCTCCAAGGGATAATCCCTAACCCTAAAACTCCAAGATGCTCCAAGAAACTCTAAGAAGGCCAAGAAACCCTAGCACCTCAAGAGAGAGAGAGAGAGAGAGAGAGAGAGAGAGAGAGAGAGAGAGAATACAAGTATAAGTGAAGACTTAAGAGAGAGAGAGACGAAGTGCATACTCTCTTCTCTTAGTCACATCTCATCACAAGAGTGAATACAAGTGAGTGAATGAATATGTTAGATCGTCATCTCCAACGTCTCCTCCACAAGAGAAAACGCTAGTCACAAGAGAAAACCCTACTCATAAGAGAAAACTACAAACCAAGACACCCTCTTTCCCTTCCATAGCTTCTCCTAGTGTTTCCTCACAAACTCGTAGCGAATCTCTCCAAGAAGACAAATACAAAGAGAGATACAATGGAAAGACTTTCTCCTTCCTCTGTTTATATGAGAGATAAGGGAGGCCAATACTACTATGTGGGCCTAAGCCCTTATAAGCAACCTACATGAGTTCTTGTAGGCGACACAAGTGAGATGTCCACTCTAGAGTACAAGTGTCATGTTCCAATGGCAATTTCGTGCACAATAATGACTCCATCAAGAGCCTCCACAGACTCTCTATTCTACAAAGAAATGTACTCCATTGGTTCAACTACCCCTTGCAAGAACATTGTCAAAGCCCCAGGTGCCCCTCAACCATCTCCAATCCTTCATGTAGGAAACCAAGCTGCCACATGTCAACTAGGGCTTGAAGCCCTCCTCCATGATGCACAATGTGCACATCCCTTGTGGCTCCTCCAGGAGGCCTTAATGAAGGGCATCTACCAAACTACCAAGAGATCTTCAACACCCAAGGGATGAACATTGAGCTTGCAATCAACGAAGGTCGAGCATATACTGAGCAAGCTATCTCAATTGCGCATATACATCATGGACCATCTCTCATGCTAAAATCCATCTTGGACCATTCGGGGGATGAACATATACTATTTACCCCAAATCTCATGAAGCACCCCCAAACATGGTGTAAATACTTTTGAAGAAACCCAAAAATCTAACAACCTGCCATACTTTTCCAAATTCTGAGTTGTCCTTTAACCTTACAAAACCAACAACTTCAATGGAATTTGTGGACAATGATACAATTCTTGTGCTTAAGGCAATTGCAATGCAATTGGATTTTCTAGCTTTGTGCTATAGTGCAAAGGTACATTCCTGCAAAAATTCAACCCACCTTGCGTGTCTTTGGCTCAGCTTGGGTTGGAAATTAATGAATTTCAAGGCTTGATGGTTGATATGCAGTGCAAACTGTTTTGGTAATAAGCAACGTCCCCAATGTTTTAAATCTTGAACAATAACATAAAATTCTTGGTCATATACTAGTACTTTCTTCTAGTGTTGTTCAACTTCTCATTGAAATAAGCAATTGACCTTCCTTCTTGACTCAAAACAACACCAATGACAACTCTACTTGTATCACAATCTATTTGAAAGACTTTGTTGAAATTAGGTAAAGCCAACATGGGTGCCTTTGTTACTTTCTTCTTCAACAATTCAAAATTTTATTGTGGCCTTTGGTTCCATTAAAGGCTTTTCTCCTTCAAGCAATCTGTAGGTGGGGCATTTAACCCACTAAAGTTATGGATGATCTATAAAATCTTACTAACCCATAGAATCTTTTTACCTTTGTTACACTTTTGGGAATGACCCATTCTGATATGGCCTTCGCTTTGTCAGCGTCCATTTCTATTCCATCTTGGGAAATGACAAAACACAATTAAATTGACTTGTCTTTCATACAAGAGCATCTCTTCAAATTAATGTATAATGTCTCTCTCCTTAGGATGACTAGGACAACGCTTAAATTCTTAGTGTTCTTCTCTAGATTTGTCAAAAATCAGAATATCGTCGAAGTAAACAATAACACATTTGTCAAGGAATAGATTGAATATCTCTGTCATCAATCTCATGAATGTGCTAGGGCCATTGGTCAGCTCGAAAGGAATCACCAACCACTCATATAATCGTGTCTTTGTCTTGAAGGTATCTTTTCAATCATCACCTCTCCCAACTTTGATTTGTTAAATTTTGAGCTTGATTTCTTATGTGGATTATTTCTTTGAATTCTTCAACACTTTGATTCCAGCTTAGTACATTTCAACAATATAGAATCATAACTGAATAACAATAATCATGTAGATACGTAAGCATGCACATCAACAACACATATACCCTGGGGAAACCTTGTATAGGGAGAAAAACCCCAACAAACGATATTCCTTTATTGCATTAATAATGTAAGATCATTTACAAACATCCACCATGAGAAGTCTGCTCTTAAAGAGCTTTCCAAGTTGACTTTGACCTGACAGAGACCTAAGAGACCTTGCTGATATAGATGTATCCTAGTTGCTTTCAAAGACTGAGATATATCAGCTCTGATATGGGCTGTTGAAACTGCCTCTAATTGACTGATATGCGCCTCTATATGTTGCCTCTAAATGCTGATCTATAACATTGATATGGCTGCCTCTTTAGCGCTGATATGTACCTTTGTACAACACTGTTATGCTGCCTCTATATGCTGTCTCTACAACAATGTTTGCTGCCCCTATATGCGCCTTTACAACACTTGTATGCTGCCTCTATATAGCAGTCTTTAATGGACTGATATTCGCCTCTGTATAGCAGCCTTTAATGCTTCACCTTTACCCTACATAGCAATTGTGTAGAGGAGAGGGGATCGACCTCTGCTTATAAAGGAATGGAGGAGAAGTGGAGAGGGCTTGAAATAGAGGCGTGAAAGCATGCTTGACTTAACTCAACATTACACTTTAGTTCGAAAATAGAACTAGACTCGAGACTTCAGTTACAACTCAACATTACACTTTAGTTCGAAAACAGAACTAGACTTGAGACTTCAGTGACAACTCAGCATTACACTTTAGGTCGAAAGTAGAACTAGACTTGAGACTTCAGTTACAACTCAGCATTGCACTTTAGTTCGAAAAGAGAACTAGACTTGAGACTTAAGTTACAACTCGACTCTTTACAAGGCAATTCAAATTTCTCTTCATGGTGGATAATGTTACACGTGCCAACGCACTAGATCAATACATTTATATCATTTGCAATATTATGAATTTTATATTCAACCTAACTTTTGCTAGATGCCTTGACTTTTGCTCATGGCTCACAAAGGTTGTATGTTCCCCTTGACTTTTGCACTAGTTTGTCTATGCTCACAGAGGTTGTACGTTCCCCTTGACATTTTCACTAGACTGTCTATGCTCATAGAGGTTGTACATTCCCCCTGACTTTTGCATTAGACTTACATAGCATCTTGTTCGTCCTGACTTTTGGTTTGACTCACAGAGGTTGTACGTTCCCCCTGGCTTTTGTCAATACCTCACAAGACTGGTTGATTCTCCAAATCTCTCTGGCTAGCCTCAAGGTGGCCCATATGGCCTCTCATTGGATGTAGTGGTACTTCATGTCAATATGTTTTGACCTATCGTGAAATACCGAGTTCTCTGTTAGTTTTATGCAACTTTGATTATCACAATGAACCACCGTCGTCTCGAGCTTGTCACCAAACAACCCATAAACCAATTTTCTGAGCCATACTGCTTCCTTGCTAGCATCACTTGCTACAATGTACTCAACCTCTGTTGTACTCTATGCAATGGACCCATGTTTCTTGCTTGACCAAGAGATCATAGCGGATCCTAAACTGAAGCAGTATCCGGAAGTACTCTTCCGATCCACTAGTCTTCCTATCCAATCAACATTTGCATACCCATGCAGAAATAAACCACCATTGGATGTATATCTCAGACCATAGGTATTCGTCCCTCTGATATATCTCAAGACGTTCTTTTCTGCCACCCAATGTCTCTTTCTCGGTTCAATCATGAACTGACTCATTGCAATCATTGCATAACATATATCTGACATTGTGTGAATCATGTACATCAATGATCCAATCAACTGCCTATACATGGTGGGATCCACCAAATCTGAACCTATATCAGAATCATGCAGCTTCCTCAAGTTGGTAACCATCGGAGTAGACATGGATTTGCAATTCATCATACCAAACATCTTTAGTACATCCACTGTGTATTTTCATTGTGCCAGAAATATCTCGCCATGTCTTTGCCACACTTCCAATCCTAGGAAGTAATGCATCAAGCCTAAGTCTTTCATCTCGAATTCCGAGGTTAGCTCCCCCTTACACCAGGCTATTAGCCCTTCATCTCATGTTAGAAAGAGATCATCAACATACAGGATTAGTATAACATGTTGGTTACCTCTTACCTTGAAGTACAGATTTGCATCAGCATCACTTTTCTGAAAGCCCAGGCTTTTAAGAAAGCCATCAATCCTATCATACCAAATTCTGGGAGCCTGCTTAAGACTATAGAAGGCCTTCCTTAGCTTGCATACATGAGTGCCTTTGTTATGTAGTACAAAACCCTTTGGTTGTTCCACAAAGACCTCTTGTTCAATCTTTCCATTGAAAAATGTTGTTTTTACATCCATCTGATGTAGCTTCCAACCAAGAACTGAAGCTAATGCAATAATAGTTCGAATGGAGGTATACCTGGCTATAGGGGAAAAAGTCTCTTTGTGTCAATTCCTTCTTTCTGAGTGAAGGCTCTAGCTACAAATCTTGCTTTGAACTTTTCCACACTCCCATCAACTGCATGTTTGATCTTATAGATCATTTGGAAGAGACCACTGATTTGTCCTTTGGCATCGGCACAATGTCCCATACATTGTTCTTTAGAATTGACCTGTATTCCTCAAGCATGGCATCCTTCCATACTTGTAATTTATCTGTTTCTTCAAATGAAGAAGGTTCGACATCACTGATGCTGCTCATTAGTGCAACATAGCCTCCAAACCTATGAGGTCTCTTACTTTCCCTGAAAGTTCCTTTGGGAGCAACTATCTTTTTTGCTTTCTGCATTGTTTCTTTAAGCCACCCTGGCTTCCTTTTGGCTGGAGGTTCTTCAAGATTTCTTTCTAACTCTTCAACAGGTTCTTGTTGATGATTAAAACTACATGAGACATCCTCTAGGACACGAACTGAGTGAGTCAGCCTGTGAGAGAGCCCATGAGTTGGGTGTGCCCATGAGATGGGTGTGTTGTTCCTCTTTGAGACAAAGATGGAACATTGTGTTCCCTTGTGTGGGGTGAGGAATCCCATGAGTTGGGTGTGCCCATGAGATGGGTGTGTAGTTCCTCTCTAAGATGGAGATGGAACATTGTGTGCCCCTGTGTAGGGAATATGCTCATGAGATGGGTGTGTCATTCTCTCTGAGACAGAGATAAAACGATGTGTACCCCTGTGAGGGGTGAAGGAGCCCATGTGATGGGTTTACTGTTCTCCTTTGTGTAGAGAGTTGAGACGATGTGGTACTCCAGATGATTCTCTCGTGAGACACAGTGAGATAGAGATTTGTTAAGTAGGACGTCCCTGTGGCTGAGAACAGGTGGACGTGATCCTAGTGGCTGAGCACTAGTGAGTTTGTGTCCAGATGATTCTCCCGTGAGACGCATTGAGATAGAGATTTGTTGACTTGGACGTCCCTGTGGCTGAGCACAAGTGGATGTGCCCTTAGTGGCTAAGCACTAGTGGGTGTGAGATCCATTGCTATATTGTCCAAGAGTAAGATTTACCTGTAACCCTAATTGTGATGTAAAGGGTACAGGTTAGCCCCACCATAAAGTGAAATACAATTAATGTAACAGATAATTAATATTGTAATTATTAATTATATTCCAAGTTATTGAGGTCGGCCCTATTGTGCCAATAGACACATCATTTGATGTGATAAGTCTTGTATAAATAAAGGTGAATCCCCATTGAGGAAACATACTTATCATTGTGTCATCTCATGATTTCAGAAGTTGTGGTATGAAATTATGAGAATTACAGCACCCTCTTGTGTGCTAGGTTTGGTGATGGTGTGGGAGGTCTTTCTCTTGAAGAATATAGCAAAGGTTTGGCTGGGTTTTCTTCCCTTGTTGAGAAGGGTTTCCCAGGATACTTCTTGTGTTCTTGTGCATGGTTATTCTTCTTGTGATCTTGGTTTACTGCAGTTAGCTAATGTATTGCTCTAGTAGTTATGGTTCAGTTCATGCTAATGATAAAATTAATTAAACCTCATACTTGAGCTAAACCATAGTGAAAATTTAACATGGTATCAGAGCAGTACTTGAAGAAAACCATATGCACAGTAAAAGGATGGCAACCGTGGGAGTTTTTGGATTGATAAGAAAAGGGCCAGACCCTCATTCAAATTCTGTGGTGAAGGATGAGGCTGGCCACAGGCCTCTAAGGCACACCTGGGCACACCTGGGCACACCTGTAGAAACAGATGTTCCTGTGCTTGAACAACAGAGAAGGGCTGGACTTTTCTCCTTAAATTCTGAGGTGACGTTTAAGGCTCTAACCACAGGCCGCACATGTTGAGCCCTATCCGCAGCATAAAGGAAAGGGCTTGAAGCCCCAACCGCAGGTCCTAAAGGACACTAGAACCTTTCCGCAGTCTTAAGGGGGAGATTAAAGCATGGCCGCAGACTTGAAGAAGTACCCACATGCCTGGTCAGGTAATTTCTGAGGTAGCTGGCAGTCCAGGAGTTCTTGGGGCAGCCATAACCACAGACTCAAAACAATTTACAGACCAGTTTTTTCTAAGGTCAAAATCTGAGGTGAATTTCTGTGACAGATGGAAGGCTGTAGGGTAAATTTTCTGAGGTACATTCCAGCAAATGTATGGTAAATTTCTGAACTAAACTACAGTAGATTTATGACTGATTTCTGAGGAAATGTCAGCAGCTACTAACAGCAGTAAGAAAGCCATGATTTATACCTATTCTGAGAGAGAATATAACAGCAAGAAGGGTGTTGGCATGCAACCCCTTTGGACCCCATTGATGGCACATGATGAGGGTACCCCTCCAAGTAGTTTTTTGTTGGCTATGCAGACTTTGGAACTAGTATCCTACAAAACCTAAGAGATTGATGACTCTAGCTTGGTGGAGATTCATTATCTCTCATGACTGCCACTTCAAAATCAAGTTCTAAGGCTGATTAAGTGAAGAATGAAGTACCCTTTAGGGTTGATGTTCTGAAACATATAGTTGGAGGATCTCCATCTTGTCTTTGAGAATAACACCCAGACAACTTGATATCCAGGAGTTATGAACAATCATGAAAGATGCATCATTATGAGGGCATTCTCTCCAGCAGAACTCAGAACTAATGTACATGTATCCCCAATAGACTTTCAAGAGTTAATAGGTGGAACGCCCAGGATTAAAAGATGAATGATTGGAAAGAGGTTGTCTCTTGAAGAATGTCTCCTAGTAACAGATCTCCTAGCAGAAGAAACCAACTCCTGCAACAAATCAACAAGCAGATTGAAGAACCGACAATGTAAAATCTCGAGCATGCACTTGTATATATTATTTGCATCATTGTCATAAGGGTACTTGCAGGAGAAAGGAACCCTTGGTGCAATCGTGGATCCAGAGGGATCTCAGTGCATTCAAAGGAACAACACACTGGAAGTGAAGACTCCAGATGTGATTGTTTTAAGTTATCATACCTCTAACCTACATTTCTAAGGTTGCTACATTACAAGTAAGTGTTGTAGCTGTGACAACAATCCTTATTGTTTTGATTCTAGAGATGTACTCATTATTCTCCTTTAGGATATATTCTTGTTTTGTTTCCTTTCGTTTGTTTTCTTGTTCCAGGCAGGCTAACAACAAAGGAAGATGTTTATCCTTCAGACTTCAGAGGGAGTCACTTGACTCAGAGGGAGTCAAAACTATTTGAGGAGGAAGAACAGAACCATCATTGAGGCAACCAAAGCAATGATGTATGATTAGAGTCTTCCTATGATTTTGTGGGCAGAAGCATGCATGAAAACAATATATGTTCAAAACAGGAGTCCACACCAGATATTGAAGAACATAACTCTCGAAGAAGCCTTCACCAGAGTGAAGCCTGAGATTGAACACTTCAAGATATTTGGGTGCCCAGTATATTTTCATGTACCCAAAGAGAAGAGATCCAAGCTAGACCCTTCAGGGAGAAAGGGTACATTTGTGGGATACAATGAATCTTCGAAAACATAACAGATCTACATCCTTGGTTAGAGATAGATTGAGCAGTTCAGAGGGAGATAGCCATTGATATAGTTGATCAAGTTGCTCTAGTTGATATTCCCAGAGACATTGCAGTAGGCCATAAAAGGCCTGTCTGGGCTTGACAAACTCAGCAAGAGGCAGAGGGACATGCAGCCCCTCAAGGCACATCCCGAAAAAGCAAGAGACCAAAAAGTTTTTCAAGCTACCTTTCAGCCATGAGCCACATCATTGATTTTGAGCCTTCTTGTCATGGAGAAGCTACAGGTGAAAAAGTATGGCAAGATGCCATGACAAAAGAATATCAGTCTATCTTGAAGAATGATGCATGGGATATTGTTCCAAAACCAGAAGGGAAGTCTGTAGTAACTTCCAAGTGGATCTATAAGATCAAGCATGCAACTGATGGAAGTGTTGAGAAATACAAATCGAGATTTGTAGCCAGAGGATTCTCACAAGTAGAGGGAGTTGACTATTATGAAACATTTGATCTAGTAGCCCAATACACTTCCATCCGTACTATCATACATGAGTTGGAAACCACATCAGATGGATGCAAAGACAACCTTTCTCAATGGTGAGATTGATGAAGAAGTTTACATCAAGCAACCAGAGGGATTCGTGATATACGATGAGAAATCTCATGTGTACAGGTCGAAGAAAGCCCTGTATGGACTAAAGCAGGCACCTCGTACTTGGTACAAGAATAGGGATGGATTCTTGATGAGTTTGGATTTCAGCAAGAGTGTTGTTGATCCAAAACTATATTGTTGGTGACAAGTGCTTGATCTTGTATGTGGATGATTTATTCCTTACCGGTTCAGGAAGACTTATTGCTGAATGCAAGTGATCATTGACTTATGATTTCGAGATAAAGGATCTAGGTATGATGCACTACTTCTTGGGACTAGAAGTATGGCAGAGGACTGATGAGATTTTTCCTGAGTCAAGGAAAATATACAATGGATACATTGAAGAAATTCGGTATGACAGAGTGCAAATCCATACCTACACCGATGGTGATGGATTTGAAGAAAATGAATGATGTTGATTTAGGTGAGATTGATCCACAACTGAGAGGATTACTGATGTATCTGGTTAACACCAGACTTGATATATGTTATGCCATGAATGTACTTAGTTAGTTCATGAGTCATCCGAGATAGACTCGCTGAATAGCAATGAAACATGTATTGAGATACCTACGAGGCACAGTTGGATATGGCCTGAGATATGCCTCTAGTGTAGACTTGAGTGTGTAGGGATATGCCGATGTAGATTGGGAAGGGAGCGCAGTGGACCGGAATAGCACCTCTGGTTGTTGTTTTACCTTGGGATCTGCCATGGTTTCCTGGTCCAATTGGAAACAGAGCTCTTTGGCCTTTAGTATTGCAGAAATAGAGTATATAACATTGAGTGTGGCAGTCTGCGAAGCAGTGTGGCTTTGCAAACTTCTGACAGATTTATTTGATCATGAGATGGATCCTACCACTATTCATTGTGATAACTAGAGCTGCGTGAAGCTCTCTGAGAATCTTGTGTTTCACGATAGATCGAAACACATTGAGATAAAATATCATTATTTCAGAGACATGGTGCAGAGGAAAGTAGTACACGTGCAGTACCTTCCTACACATGAGCAGATTGTAGATATCTTCACCAAACCACTTGCCAAGACGAAGTTTGAGTACTTCCATGAGAGACTTGGCCTGGTGAAGAATACCTTCTTAGCTGAGAGGGAGTGTTGATGACTACAACCAAGACGAAGTTCGAGTACTTTCGTGAGAGACTTGGCCTGATGGAGAATGCCTCCTTAGCTGAGAGGGAGTGTTGATGATTACAACTGCGCGAGACATCCTCCAGGACACAGACTGAGTGAGTCGGCCTGTGAGAGCCCATGAGTTGGGTGTGCCCATGAGATGGGTGTGTTGTTCCTCTCTGAGACGGAGATGGAATGTTGTGTGCCCCTATGTGGGGTGAGGAAGCCCATGAGTTGGGTGTGCCCATGAGATGGGTGTGTAGTTCCTCTCTAAGACAGAGATGGAACACTATGTGCCCCTGTGTAGGGAAGATTCCCATGAGATGGGTGTGTCTTTCTCTCTAAGACGAAGATAAAATGATGTGTACCCCTGTGAGGGGTGAAGGAGCCCATGTGATGGGTTTACTGTTCTCCTTTGTGTAGAGTTGAGACGATGTGGTACTCCAGATGATTCTCCTGTGAGACGCAGTGAGATAGAGATTTGTTGAGTAGGACGTCCCTGTGGCTGAGAACAGGTGGATGTGATCCTAGTGGCTGAGCACTAGTGAGTGTGTCCAGATGATTCTCCAATGAGACGCAGTGAGATAGAGATCTGTTGACTTGGACGTCCCTGTGGCTGAGCACAAGTGGACATGCCCCTAGTGGCTGAGCACTAGTGGGTGTGTGATATCCCTTGCTATATTGTCTAAGAGCAAAATTTACCTGTAACCCTAATTGTGATGTAAAGGGTACAGGTCGGCCCCATCATAAAGTGAAAGATAATTAATGTAACAAATAATTAATATTGTAATTATTAATTATATTCTGATTTATTGAGGTCGGACCTATTGTTCCAATAGACACATCATTTGATGTGATAAGTCTTGTATAAATAAAGGTGAATTCCCATTGAGGAAACATACTTTTCATTGTGTCATCTCATGATTTCAGAAGTTGTGGTCTGAAATTATGAGAATTACAACACCTTCTTGTGTGCTAGGTTTGGTGATGGTGTGGGAGGTCTTTCTCTTGAAGAATATAGCAA
>JZKD02S1674032.1:751441-762358 GCA_000966675.3 Picea glauca | reverse complement strand
TTACCATCTAGATCTTGGAGCACCAAGACCTTCTTGGGGGAATTTGCTAGGTACACCCTAGGGCTGCCTAAAATCCCAAGATTCTTTGCAAGAACCAAGTCTCAAGGATTATTGGTTGTCCCCTTAGCCCAATAGGATATAGGCACTAGTCTTTATTTTCCTTCTCTCATAAAATCTTGTCATCTTTTTATTTCTTTTTGTTTTTTGGGGCAATCTAGGGTTTTAATGGGTCTAATCTTTGAATTAGATTACTATATCCAAGGTTTGTATTTAATTGTTAAAACTTGGTTAACTTGGATCTCACTTTTGCTAACGATTTTCTTCATTCTATATCCATCTTAAGTTGGCATAAGTAAGCTAGTTTTCCTCGCTTAAATTTTTGTCCCAGATCTTGATTCTAATTTGTTACTTTTGTGGATCTAACCATCCTCACACATATAACTCTAAGGTGCTTAATCCCATATCTTGTTTTGAGTAAATTTCTTTAATTGCTGGAAAACACACAGTATAATTAGAATTTCCTATCCTTCATCTTACTGACAAGGTTTTTGACTTCATTATTGCAACGTTTGGTCATTTTCGGGTTTACAACTATTAACTCAAAGGAGTCATTGCATTATGCAATGTCTTAGGTTTTTTTCATGCAATTTTGTGGTTCATTTTCTGTTTACTTGCCCAATGATTGATCTGGTATAAATACATAATTTGGTTACATTTGTGGTATCATAACACTTTACATAAGCACATAAAGGCATGCTAAGTGAAACAATTTGGTAGCTTCAACTCTCTCATCTCGTTCATAATTTACACAAATGATCAGTGTTTGGGCTTTTAATTCTCCATTGTTTCACAAACATTTTAACATATATATAATCTTAAGGTCAACCTCTCACAAATCGATGCAAGTACTTATGGAATGACTTGACAATTAGGTTGAACGACTTGATGTTTTTTTGGACTCTGTTCTCTTGGCAGTTTGTCACTTAAATGTGATGATATGTGTTTGGATGTTAAATGACAACTATGGGCATGTAATAACACTTGGATCAAGTAACACACACCTTAAACAAATTCAAAGGGCTAATATTTCTCTGCTGGTGCATCTCCTTCAGCACTAGAACTCTTTAAACAGTCCACTTGATTGAGTGTATACACAGTGCTAAATATCTTTACTAATTGTTGTTACTGTTCTTAAGTTTGTGGATCATTATTTTCATTGTTATAATCTCTCCAAACACTCACATGATGACATTAATTATCCTAACTGTGATCATTGACAGCAGTAAGCGAGGTTTCATTTCATAGTTTTGTGGTTTGATATCTCATTTAACAAGTTGCACGCCTTGCAATAAATTTGGAATCTCACCTTGTTGTCCCTAAAACAGAGTTCTTACTGTTGTGGCACCCTGGTGGTTTTCTACTTGCCATGCACATAACAACACTTAAGATCTCTCTAAAACAGTGGCATTATTTCTTCTGAGATGTAAGTTAACAGCATTATGGTGTCATTATTTGAGCTTAACTTCTGATAACAACAACATTTAAATCAGCATATGGTGACATGTTTTAACTTACAAGGTTCTAAAATCATAAATCCATCCACTCGTTGTCATTCATGGTTCTAAGTGACTATTTGGATACAATTCATTAAACTCACTCTGTTGTTGAAACTCACATAAATTTTGGGTAATCTTAGGATTAAGTTTAATCATTATATTTCCTTGTTTTGCGAGTGGTTTGATCATCATTATCATAACAGCACTTGAATTTGATCATTGGTTGGAATATGGTTTATCCATATGGATATGGTATCAAGCAAATTGGATTTTGGGGTTAAGATCTTGTGAATCTAAACACTTAGCATGATTGATGAATGAACTCGGTATCTTATTTTGGATTTAACATTTCTATTATTTCAAAGTTTGAGTTCCTTGTATTATTGATGTTTGTTAATGGTTTTGAAAGATTCTTTGCCATTGTTTTCCAATAAGCATATAACACACATTTTGGGTCTTTAAAGGCTTGTTGTAATTTGCTTTAGACTTAATCAATCGAAGCTAAAGAAGCACTCCTTTCATTCACAACGACCATAGCTCGATTGATCATAGGAACACCCTCCTTAGGTTAGGAGGCTCCCTTTCTCATCCTTAAAGAGAGAGACAATGCCATTGAGGTGACTGTGGGTGTCTTGCCTAGTAGTTGCTTGTAGGTTCTCCTGCAAAGCTTAAGACTTTCCCTTTAGCAAGAGTTTGAGTAGTAACAAGTGGTTCCTCTTAAAGGTGGTAAACCTGTCGATATATCAACTTCCTCTAGAATGCTTTCCTTTGCTTGTCTACCTTCGACTTCTTTCAAAAGAATGACATAACACTCTCTAGTGTTAAATTTCTTGAAACCCAACAACCAGAAATTTTATGTCAATAATTTAACTACTGAGAATTTAATATACTGCTGATATAAATTCTGTAAACTATGCAGAAAATGTACAACTGAGTTTTAACCATTTAAAATGCACAGCAGAATCATAAACAACACACACATTTGAACACAGATATTTCTGGGCAATGCCCCTGAAAAAAACTCTCGAAGGGAAAACCAGTAAGTGAGAATTTTATTGGCTTCTTGAGGAAGAAAAAAATTACAACAGCTAATTCAGAAATTTCTTACAGCCTAGCAAAAGCGGCCTGTTTTTTCGGCCCTGCTTTTCGGCTGCTTTTTCGGCATTGCCTTTTATGCCCAGCTTTTTTGGACCTAAAAATCGATCCATCTTTTTCAGCTTAGAAAAATTGCCTTTCCTCCAGCTGCAAATTCGCCCTCTTCCTTAGCGAAATCACCCTCTTCCTCTCAGCGTAATGTGTCTTTCACACCCTCACACTCTTTGTGAATCTCTCACACAGTGTATGTGATTCTCTCACCTCCTCACACAATGTGTGACACAAGTACATGAGCAAAGACTCCTTCTTTGTTCCAATGCACTTTCTGTGTGCCTCTCACTCTCCTTAAATTTGCTTTTGTAATCTCCTAATGACTAAAACCCTATCTCCAAAGTGATCAAAGATCAAGATCTGATATTGATCTCTTGAGATCAACGACTGTGACTTAATCTCTCATTGAGATGACTTAAATCACTAAGTCACCCAACTTTATAAAAGGTCACTTTAGTTATTAAATAAAAGCCACTTTAACAATAAAGTTGATATCTAGAGAGTGTCACTCGGACATTTCCACATGTTAGGCACTGCCAATGCAGATTTATCTATCCGAGCAACCCCAAAAGCTAACACTCCCTCTTAGTGAGGAAGGTACTTTTGGATGAACCTCCTCCTGAATCAATCTCTGACCCCATCAAATCTGCTACTACTGTAGCTACTCCCTCTGAACTGGAAGACATCCCTACTACCTCTGCTGCACTCTGATTTGATCTCTTGCTCTGCTCATCCATCAATGTCAAGTCATACCAGTGGACATTCTCTGACATTGATCTCTGGTCCAAGATCCCCTTGGACCCACCTACATGATGTCCCAACACCCTATACATCATACCTTGCATGATGCCAGGCCTCACTGCTGCATCCAAGGCCGCTCCATCTGATCGTATGAGCACCTATCCATCCTTGAGCATCATTGCATACCCCATATCCTCCATAGATGATATAGAGAGAAAGTTAACCTTCAACTCTAATACATACATCACCTCATCCACCTCCAAAGACATTCCTGAGTCTTGTTGGAATCTGATGCATCCAAACCCCTTTACTGCATGCTTGGTGTGCGCCCCACTCTTTACATGGTAGTCTGAACCAGTCTCCGAAACACTAAGGAAGACCGACCTCATTCCCATCATATGACGAGATGACCCACTGTCCATGAACCATGCTGCTACCTGTGCCTCCTTCTTGTTTGGACATTGGCTTGCATAGTGGTCAGTCTTATGTGATGCAAAGCATTTCACTTTGTTCATGTCCTTTCCATCTCTTCATTTTTCCGAGCAAAACCCCTCCAATCCCTGCAAATCCTTGTGCCAAAGTTTTCGGTGCCATTCTTTAGAGTCCCAACTCTGATACAATGTTAAATTGCTTGAAACCCAAGAATCATAAATTTTATACCAATAATTTAACAACTCAGAATTTAATCTACTGCTGATATAAATTCTGTAAACTATGCAGAAAATTTATAGTTGAGTTTTAACCATTAAAAATGCACAAAATCATAAACAACACACACATTTGAACATAGATATTTCTGGGAAATGACACTGAAAAAAAAAACCCCGAAGGGAAAACCAACAAGTGAGAATATTTTATTGGCTTCAAAGGAAGAAAAAATTATAGCAGCTAATTTAGAAATTTCTTACAGTCCAACAAAAGCGGCCTGCTTTTTCGGCCCCGCTTGATTGAAATTAAGCATGCTTGGTCCACTATGACTTGATGACCCTTTTGAAACCAAAATAGTTTATATGGATTATGATGCTTTTTTGCACATCAAAATGAGCTTATGTACCATTTCTTCTGAAACTATATTCTTCGCTCTCCAATGTCAATGATAAGTTTGCAACACTTACCTTTAGATTTGCACATTGTTTTGACAATATGCTTTTGTAACCATAAGTTTTCATCACGTTGCCTTTCTTCTTGGTTTGACCATCGTCAACCCTTCTTATCGTCAAACATTCTCTCTCTTTCGTTGTAACAACTTCTTTTGCAACAAGAGCTCTTTTTCTCTCACAAGAGCTATAAGATAAGATGCTTATCTTTGTCCCTTTAGGGTTTATCACAAACCCTATTTTTTTGTCTTCTTAGGTTAAAACTCTAACCCTAGATACTCCCTTCAATTTCCTTTAAGAACCTAGTGCCTAAGGAAAAGAGAGAAAATATACATTAATAAGACTACAAGAGAGATAAGATAAGATAATTATATTAATGTCCAACATATGACCTCAAAGTAGGTCAATGGGCCTATTGAGTATAATGATGTCGATACAAAGCAGGAGTACCAAAATGACTCCTATATGAAGAGCAAGAAAATAAAGTAAAGCATGAGATCTATGCTAAACCATGGAAAATCCTTGACTCCTAGTGCGGGTGACTGCAACGGGAGGTAGATGTATAGAGGGAAAAGATCCAGGACCTAGATCATGGTCCACTAGATCTATCTCTATTAACATACGACGTCGAATGAAGAAAACTCAGGATAGAATGGTGTCTCGAAGTAGAGTTGGAGGAAGATTCGGACCACCCATTGTGCTCCTATTTGGAAGAGGTAACCTATCATTGATATCTAGGTGCTCTTGTCTGCCTGTTGGTAAGGGATCTGTTTTGGCAATGTCTTTGAGGTCTCTAGGGAAGGGGGATGGTCCTTCGGGTCTACACTAATATGGAGTTAGAGGTAATGTTTCTATCAATTTGTCTCTTAGTGTCCCTAGCTGATGGGAGCACTATAAAGAAGGAAGTAGTCTACTGAGCGAAATTTGGTCTAGTAGGAGGTTGGAGAATGTGGGCACGAAGATTGAGGGCCTCCTACATGTAAAGAGCCAGACATCTTTGGTCTGGGTACTGGAAGAAACTTGATAGGCTCGAGGTCCCCTTGAATAAACAATGAAACCTTCATCGGATCTCATAGTAAATGAGGCAACAGAATATGAAGTGCTCCTTTATCAAAATCTCACAAAAATGGCATAGTTGGCAAATCCTCTATGCTTGTACAATTTGGTGATCTATCTCAATTCGAAGTTTATGTGAGCCCACTCTAAACTAGCCTAGAGGGATGAAAAGAGACTGTTCCTAATGAAAATATGTGTATAGGGGTTCTATAATGAGTCCGTCCCTCACCTAGATGAAGTGCTCAACGTAGAAGGCCATTTTCAGACATATCTTGCCTTGGGGGTTTGTTCAAGTGACTCGCACAAATTGCCTGTAAATGTCATCCTTGGATGATCTTGTTCAACTCTTGTAGATTAGGTAAGAGGTGCCCAGGCGAATCCAGGGAGTAGCACAAATTTCTTGTAAATGTCATTTCAGATGATCCCGTTCAACTCTTGCGTAGTAGGTAAAAGGTGGCTAGGCTCATCCAGGTAGTATCTAAATTCATGAAGTCGATCCATCAAAATACCAGCAGACTCCAAAAGGTCCGAGACCCCTGCAAACCAATACATATTACAACGATGAGGACTAGATAAGGCAATGGACTTCGATGAATGATAGGCCAAGCATGGGTATCGGTCTCTACCCTTTGCTAAGTTTGTGAAACTTGGAATGCTGCAAAAGTGAAACAAGCAGGAAAATAGTCTCAAGATGAAAGGGTCGGGCACCAAACTCTATAAGAATGATGTGTTGGGGTATTGTTTTCTTGCATCTGATGATGCATCAAAGGAGAAGGATCTACATTCTCTCAATTGAAGCCCAATCGGCCTCCAGTAAACAAGGACCCAAACCTCTGATCCATAAAGAACTATGGGCCTAACAAGGGAATCAATATGATACATCTTGGACTGGGTGTCCTGAAAATAGTGTTGGAAACATTGTCTCTCAAGAGTGGCTAAGGATCCATACCCTTTGTTGACATGAGGTTGAAGAGCATGTCGAAGACTGAAGCGAGGCCTTGAGAATTGTACCCACAAATGAGTATAAGTGCTGGTGATTTGAGTATCCTCTCCTCTGAAAAGGAAATGGTGATCTAATAAAAGCTTCTTTGATCCATTGAAGATCATCACCTTAGTTTTACCTAGGTTGATCGTCAATTGTCGAAGATCACAGAAAAGTGCCAAAGAATCTAGTTGTCTCTGTAGCCCCTCCAGAGATTAGGCCAAGAGGATCACATTGTCATGAAGAATAGGACAGATATCAAGATCTGGTGGAGGTGGCATCCATTGTCGTCCTTGATATGATCACGCAGAAAGGACTCAATCTCATCTATGTAGATACCAAAAGGTGCGGGGGACAAGGGGCACCCATGTTTGACCCCAATGTTACTCCTGATAAAGTCGGGCATCCCCTGTGCAGTACGAAGATGACCAAGAACTGACTCATACAAGCACATAATGGAAATCAAGAGTGTTTCGGAAATACCGATGCCTCTGAGCCTCTGGAACAGGGCCTCACGTGGAACGAAGTCACATTCTTATTGAAAGTCTACAAAGCAACAATAATCTTTCGAAGAGCGATGTCGTGCCTCCTTAATGATGGCTCAGAATGTAAGGATGTGATCAATGGTTTGATGTGTAGAGTGGAGTCCTGCTTACACCCTAGCTCTAAGGAGTCTTCTCTCTAGCTTCCGAGAGAGCTTCATATGAAGTACAATAACATAGAGCTTGGAGAAGGTGTGGCTGACCATGATGGTTCCATAGTTGTTTGGATTGGCACTAGAGCTCGATTCATGTATCAGGTAAATAGTGTGGTGCGACCAAGCCTATGGAAAACCCTTACAGATGACATGGTTAAATAGGTCGGCCAAGTGGTAATCTAGGGCATGAAGGTTGTTCTCTAAGAACTCTGCTTGGAACCCTTCCCCATTTGTCGCTTTGTTGGTACTCATCACCCTAACAACCTCCCGGATATCTCGGTATGCGAATAAATAACAAGAAGAGGGGGAGAGGTAACTTAAACTGGGGCCTGTCCAGGGACATCATATAGAGTGGAGGTATGGGAGAACATGAAATCTGGATTGAGATCCAATAGCAGGGGGGAGTGGCAAGGGAAGATTGTGCACCATAAGCTTTTGTGGGAATGGAGAAGGGAAGCATGCAATTCACGTCTCCTTAGTAGATGAAGAAAAGGCATGTCTAAGCTAGCTGTGGAGAGATTTATAGTCTGCGTTCTATCATCTATTCATGGGGTATGAGCCAACTTTTGGGGAATGAGAGGTGGATCAGGTGACGTGGGGGTAGGATTTGAGGGTTGCTTCGCAAGGGTAGATGAAAGACAATGATATTTAGCGGATGCAGTGTCGTGAGATGAGAACAAGGGTTCATGAGGGAGCATCTGGTGGAGGTGAGCTTCACTCTTCACATCTCTAACACAAGTGTGTGATGAATGAATGAAAAAACTCTCTCCTCCCTCTATTTATATGAGAAGTGAGGGAGGCCAACAATAAAAAGTGGACATAGTCCACTAGAAGTAACCTAACTATAAGAAGATAGGTTCACATGTGAAGTACTCCAACTCCAAGTGACACATGTCATGCTCCTAAAGTATGCACATCTTATAGGCAAGGTTCCATGGCTGAATGCTCCTTAATAAGGGTCCAACGTTCCACCTCCATAAGTCTCCAAAGGTCCAATGATCCTTCCTAAGCCATGTGTAATTCTAGGTCCATCCCACCTATATGATCATTCCTTAACCTAAGCATCCTCAAGTCAAGCATAAGCCTCCATGCGAGCAACCAAGTGTGTCCATGCCGTGTAGGGCTCAACACCCTCCTCCAAGATGCCCAACACTTCTCCAATACAAGTCGTCCTCCCAAGTAAACAACCAACCTCCATGTGTCGGCTACATGAAGAAGTCATCAAGATCCATAGTTCTCCAATGCTCCAAGGAGGAATTCTTCCCAAGCATCAAGACAAGGCATAATAATCAATGAACAAGCCACCTCCCATGTGTATGTCCATCATGGTACAACTAAGGATCATCCATACACCATGCACTCCACATCACATGAAGCACCCATAAGCATGGTGTAAACATTTTTGGAGTAACTTCGAAAGCTAACATTCCCTCTTTACGAGGAAGGTGTTTTCACGAACACTAGTCCGCTCCCTTTGCAACTCAACCAAACTTGCTATTTTTAAATATGAACCTGTTGAAGTCTTGGAATGAACCACTGGTTCTTGTAAAGGAATTGTCACCCAACCATCACAGTCCTCCGTCAAGGCATCACACCTCACCTCCTTAAAACCGCTGGAAGGCTTAGAAGTGGAAGAAGCCAATGCAATATGGTTAACCTATCTCTTAGGAGGTATTCTTGTCCTCATTGAAGATCCGGGTGATCCTAGATGCTCTTGTGCATGTTGTAATGTTTGGATAAGCCATTCGACTTCCTACATACTGGAGTAAAAGGTGAGGGCATATCCAATCTCACTTTGTTCACCCTTAAATCTGACTCATCTCTAACCTTTGACTCATCCTCGGGAACAACGATTTCATCCCTCCCTTTAATTTTTGAAGGAGATACTTGTGAACCAAAGGACCTTGCATCTTCATCACAATTCACATCTTGGCTCACCACAGTATTCCATTGTGCTGGAATATCGATCTTTTAAGCTATGGAAGTCTCACCATCTCTAACAACACAAGACACTATCACAACATCTCGAACCTCCAAAGAACACTAACCACTTGTGAATTTCAAGCAACATAACCCTGGATCATAAGCCAGTTGCCTAGCTCCATAGTTAGCATCACGGACCACGATTGTCAACAACTTGTAATCATGGGTAGCCCATGCACCTCAAAATATTTGGCAATTGAAGCATTAACCTCAACAAGGTGACATCCTTTTGTTTGATTGAATCCCAAGCAATAGTGACATCAAGCCCAACTCCCTTTCCTTGAGAGATTCCAACAACCTTGTCCTGTACTCTACACCATTTCCATGAGTTGCAAGCTTGAAATCAATCACTCCTTCCTCAATAGGTTATGAACCTATCTCCATGGCAACCCACCATACATGCTTTTTGCATGTGCCTCCTTAAAGCTAGAAGGCTCATCTAGCTTCCCTTTGGAGTATGCAACTTCCACAGGATTAACAAGCAACCTATAAAGGCCTCCATCTGACACAACTCTAGCCAGAGTCCTCGGACTTGCTAGACTACAATCATTGATAGTGCATTGTTGCCTTTCAAATGCAACACAATATTGATGCTCTTTATACAAAAAATCAAGAGAATATTTTTCTTCAAACCAAGAACAAATAGAACATCATTAAACTCAAGAACATCACTCGATGGCATTTATGATTTGGAAGGAAATGAAGCCCAATCCTTTTAAAGGTTAAGAGGCATCATCACCCAACTCTACTCTCATACCTCCCACTTGCTCCTGAAGCTTGTTAAAGACTTTCCTATCATAAGTCATATGTCTTGATGCCCCATTGTCCACATAGTGCGCAACAATTCACACAATGTTGGAATATAATCAAGAGACCATGGAGAAGGCAGTTTCAAGTTGGGATGATCCCTCATCCACTCCTACAAAAGTGCTAGTTGCGACTTGTTTTTTCTTTTCCTTCCCCTTCTTATACTTTAGACACTTGTTGGAATAATCTCCCCATTGGTGACACCTGAAACATTTCAACTTACTCAAATCCTTCTTCCTTGAACTTGAACCTTCCCTCTTACCCTTATTGCATCCTTTCTTGCTTCCCTTCTTTGTCCTCCCAATGAGGGCTACTTCTTCTGCTTCCTCTTGTTTCATTGAACAAGACTCCAACCTGATCTCTTCCTGCACAAGGTCATCCCAAAGCTTTGTAAAATTTGGCAACTTCTCATGAGCACAAACACCTTGGACAAAAGGCCTCCAAGATGCAATAAGTCCATTCAAGGCAATGGACACCAACTCTTTATCTTCCACCATTATCCTTATGGCATGGAATTGATCTCTTGACTTTGTGATCTTGGCCAGATAGCTCACCACTGTATCTGTCTTGCTGATGTGGATGGTTGAAAGCTTGTTTCACAAGAGCATCTGTCTAGAGACACAAGAACTGTTGAAATAATGTAACTGCGAAGAGCATTCTTCTTATTATTTTGTTATTGGATTAAATCCCCATTGTGGATTAATCATGTTATTATTATTGGTATTGTCATTAGATTAAATCCCCATTGAGGATTAATCATGTCGGTAATTGAATAAGGACCAAATCCCCTTTTGTGGATTGGTCATCGGACAATTACAAAGTGCTGAATAAGAAGTCGGCCCCAACAGTTAT
>JZKD02S1674032.1:706125-719317 GCA_000966675.3 Picea glauca | reverse complement strand
TCTGACGACTATGTTGTGTCGATCATGTTGTTCGACTTGTGTTTAGTCGATGATGTTTGTTGGCTTGTAAGTCAATTTTGAGTACATCGAGATGCAAGAAAACGCCATGTGCTTTCATGAAGTACAAGATGCGACAGTTTTTTTGAAGAACAAAAGATTTTGTTGGCATCATTTTTCAGTCTTGTATAATTTATTTTCAAGATTGATGGTTTTCTTGGCTTGTGACAAGATGTCGCAGGAAAGTTTTTGCAGCCATTGGAGAGCTGATTATGTTGACGCCAAAGAGTTCGAAAGAGGGAATTGATTCTCAGTGGGAAGGTTGGCAGTCTTCCAAGCACAGAGAGAGCAGTTGGTCAGCATCATCCAGAGAGCAGTGGTTGAGGGACATAGCCAGTTGCAGTGCAGGGCATGTCAAGGTATTCAGGTGATTGTCGAAAAGACTTTTCAAGTAGAATCAGTTGATATAACTTGAAAGCAKATAGATAATCATAAGCTTTTGTGGGTCCAAAAGCCTTTCAGTGGGAAGGTGTGATCAAAATCTGGACCAAGGGTCAAATTTTAGCCAAAAAATCAACGTTCTCGGAATTGCTTCAAAACGAATGAGAGCGTATCCCTCGTCATCATGAATCCAACGCAATTCGTTTCGTCTCAAATGGACGTCGGGAGTGAGAGATATAGAGATATGTTCGAATCGCCAAACAGGTAAAAAAAGTGTTGACTGTGCAGTCCGTACAGTCTGTACGAATGCTGACGTGGCATGACCGTATGCTGACTTGGCAGAGGTGACATGGCTTGACCATACATCCGTACGATTACATGGCAGATTTTGGTTGGCAGTTGAGGTCGAATGGTATCTTGACACATGGCATTGTTTGGTCAAATGATTGGGTGCCACATGGCCCAATCATGGGCTACCACGTGGCACCCCAGTATTTTCTAATGGTTTGCTTGTTAATACTATGGGTTTCATTGTATTTAAATTACATTAAATTATGATATGTGCACGACCGGGCTGGGGCTTAGCCCCAACCCCCGGTTGCATGTATTCATATATATGACCGTTGGTTTATAAACAGAGCGCGCGCGCAGGGTTTTTAAAAACTTGTAGCTCACGGTTCCTTTGTGTTATGCCATGTGACCTTAACCTTTGGCGTGCAGGTTTTGGTGTTCAACGGTGTTTAGCCCCTATTGTTTATGCGCGAGGTCATATGACCCACCATATGCCCAGGTGCTAGGCGGATAGGGGCTGGAGGCGCCCTAACCATCCTACGGTTTGCATAGTTGGCGCGGTTGCGCCCGGTGTCGGGTTTTTTACGCCTTAAATGGGGTGTGTGTTGGGTTCATGCAACAAGGGTGCATTTTGGCGAACCAGTTTCAACATGGTTGAAGGAGGAAAATGGAGGAGGCCTAACTTCTTCATCTTTTGGCCGATTGAGGTGCCATAAAAGCCCAGCTAGGGGTTTTTGGACATCCTAGATCCATTGGTGCTGTTATCAAGGCCATTTGAGGACTTCTTCTATAAGTTTTTCACCATTGAAGTTTCAGGAAGCTCTAGGGAGCTTTAAGCCCTCATTGATCGAGGACATGGTTTGGTGAGCCTATGTTTGTTTTCTGTGATTGAATAATCATTTTTGGNGGGTTGGTTTTGATGTTTTTTATGCAAAAATATGGGTTTTTTGGGCCAGAGTTCTCGTTTTGAGGTCACAGTTCTCATTAAGTTGGTAACTATGTTTCATGATCTATGAAAGATGTATCTGTCACATGTGTGGATGTAAACTTTTAGAATATGTTCAGAAATAGTTTTAGGTTCATGGATCAAACCTCTAGGGTTTGATCTCTGTCATAAGGACTTAGGGATAGTTTTGCCAAGGTATAGACCATCACAAGACAACTGTAGCAAGTACTCCACAAGAAGGGACAACAAGGTATTGACCCTAGCTGATAAAACATAGCAGGTACCCCACAAGAAGGGACAGCAAGAACTCCAAAAACTGAGACAACAAAACTCTCCATATCAAATAACAAACCCTCCATAGCAAAAGAGCAAACCTTCCATAGCAAAATAGCAAACCCTCCATAACTGAAAAGAAGGCAGCACTGGATAAACACTCCAACACAGGGGACTGCAAGAGTGGAACACCTCTTGCACCAACAAACAATCAAGGAGAGTACCCAGTTAATACTAAGACCAAACAACACTCAGATCTGAAACTGTTACACCAAATGGAGAGGCCGCACCAACAAAACAAAACTCAGGTCTGAGATTGTTACATCAAATGGAGAGGTCGCACTCAGATGTGAAACGGTTACATCAAATGGAGAGGTCGCACTCAGATCTGACGTTACATCAAATGGAGAGGCAACGCTCAGATCTGAAGCTGTTACATCAAATGGAGAGGTCGCACCAACAAAGCAAAACTCAAATCTGAAACCGTTATATCAAATGAAGAGGTTGCACTCACAAAAGGAGAGAGAGAATGAGGTAGCCGCAACAATAGGAGAGTGAGAGTGAGTGTATATATCTAAAATGCTAGAGGGTAGGGTCTTATTTATATTAGTGAGAGGGGATAGGGTAATTAAAATTAAAATTAAATATTGACATTTAATTAATATAAATATTAATTAAATTGTCAATCAATATCAATATAAATTATAAAACCCAAATCACATAAATAAAATCCCAATTACATAAATAAAATCCCCATCACATAAATAAAACCCCAATTACAAAAATAAAATCCCCATCACATAAATAAAACCCCAATCACATAAAACAAGAGGGAAAGCAAAACAACAAGGGGTTACCTTTTACGACAAAGTCAAGGGGGGGTCCATAACGGAAAAACATGTCCACATGAGTCTCATAGTGACCTATAAACTTTATTATCACTGCATAAGAGGGTATATCAACAATGTGGTCATGTCCATCTTCATAGGCACTCCTAGGTCTCATGGACCATCCCGGGAGAGAGGAAGAGAATCACACATCAACACATCTTAGTATTTCACCAAGATCTACATGGTCTAAGATTAAGTTGCCCCATAACACATCTGGGGGCCCTAGAACACATCTTGTGTTCTAGGGTCTTATCCATCAAGGTACAATACCAAGGATCAACCCATGCATTAAGCAAGGGTTCCTTGGAACACATCCAGGGGCCCTAGACTCATCTAGGGACTTACATAAACCACCAAGGAACATATCCAAGGATCAATCCAAGCATCGGGCAAGGATTCCCTGGAACACATCTAGGGACTTACTGCTTGGTCCAAGACCAAGAACCCCAGTCATATACTGGGGGGGCTCAATAGGGTCTTTTGCCATGGCTCTCACTACTTGGTCTCATACCAAGAAACCCCAGGAGTATGCTGGGGGCCCTAGTTCACAGCTAGGGTCTTTTCCATCCTCCGGAGAATGGCTCTTGCAGCTGCATTAATTTCAACATTTGTCAAAAATGGAGGCTTGAGAAGAATTGAGATCAAGTTTTGTCAAATATGAAGGCTTGAGAAGAATTGTAGACATTGTTGTTGCAATTTTTGCTAGAATTCATAAAATATTGAAAATATTGACATCTCAAAACCAGAAAGAGAAAATTTGCCAACAAGGCCTTGGTTCATTGGGAAACTTAACAAGGTATTTATTTGTCCATGGCATTCCATTCTCGTTGTGGTCTACCCCTTCTGGATTGTACATTTTAAGAGGTATGGGGTTAGGTGATTTTGGCAAACTAGTTACCCCTTAGATTTGGCACCTAAATCAAAGGAAGTCTTTGTTATGTGATGCAGTACACAACATCGAGGTGTGTTTGCCAAGTAGATAGAATAGGTTGTAGATCAAAATAGTTTGTAATGCTGCAACTTAGTCCAAGTATTCATTAATCCAATATAGTAAACAACACATTAGGAGGAACGCATTAGATAAAGAAGCTGTAATATGAAATGCCTGGTATTACTTGTACATAGATCATACTCAAGTAATGCAACAAAATGCAATAAGGTTCATTATGCTTCTTAGTCAAAGTATCAGTCAGCCCTGACTCAAACTCCAAGATAAAATGTAAGTAAAGAATTAAACATTTAGCTAAATAAAAATGGTGAAACAAGACACTAGATTTCCCATAAGGTTGTTTAAGAACTAGTGTTATATAAATAGTTTGTAACTTAATTCAGCTTGTAGTTGTATGCACAGTTGCCAAGTTCGGTCAAACTGGGCCATAAATTTCAAGATTTTTGAAATAATTCGGTTCGTTGGAATTATTTGGGTCAAATAAGTATTCGTTTGGTCAAAAAGGGTTTCAAACTGCCAATAACCCCAATTCGTCTCATTCTTGAAACAACCCACACCTGCCCAAGCTATCGTGATTCCCCCACGCGCAAAACCTAAACGCCCTGAGTTCCTGCCACTCCTCGTTCCTTCCATATCAACTCTGAAAGCATTACCTTCCGGTTTAATTCTGTGAGAATCCAAACTTATAAAGAAGGATAAAGACAAAGCTATCGTGCAAATAAGTTCAGCCACCGGCACTGCTCTGTTTAAGACTTATGTGTTTAAGAAGGAAATCACCGTTCCTACCCCTGTTGAAGAAACTAGTCATTACATTTTTTTGACTTACTAAAATTTTGAAAAAGAACGCATTATTTTGTAGTGTATATAATACCCGATTTTTTCCATACTGGATTTTTTCAACTGAATTTGTCCCGTATCATACCATACCATATTCATATTCAAATTGATATTTGAACTCGATAACTATGGTTGTATGTGTCTTAAGCAAGAAGCTCAAATATTGTGTTTTTGTGCATCGATCTTGGGAATAATGCCACATGCAAAGCAATTGTGAGAAAGAGGTGGTTTATAAGACAGTACCTGCATCAACTATCTTTGCCAATTTGGACGTTGGCTTGGGATGCAAGTTTGGCTGTTGTGCTCCCAATTCCCATACAACCACAGTTCATCCTTGAAATAACAATGCCGTGTGAAGTCCTGAAAATAATTTCTGTCAATACCATCTATGAAGAAACATGGGGAGTGGATGCCCATCATGACAGTAATTTCAGACATGGCCATCTCATGACATCCAGGGTGAATCTTGTGGACACCTTGCTCTGCATGAATTTGATACATGGGGAGTGGATGCCCGTCATGATGTGTAAGGACATCCAGCCATGTGTCACACATCCAAGGTTATTGGTTACTAAGAGCAATGACCAACCTTTTTCTATGGACACAAAAACACTGGTTCCTTCTGTTTCTACCCGTCATCACAAAGAGCAAAGTTTGTGTTAGGCCGATACCCTGCCTCTTTCATTTGTATTGCCAAGTTTTTCAAAGTTGCATATATCGCCTCTGACTGCGGATGTGAATGATCTCCCACAAGAAATGTGTGAACACTCTTATCAACCTCAATCCAGCTGCATCCCGGGCTTTTCTTCAAACCCCTGTCTTTCATTAGTGCTCTGACATTTACTACACTATGCCGCCTGCCAGTCACCGCATATATGTTTGAGAGGAGCACATAGTATCCAGGAATTTCAGGTTTCAACTCAAAAAGCTGATCCGCCACATATTCTCCTAAAATGATATTGCAATGGATTCTGCAAGCACCAAGCAAGGCCCCCCACACATCAGCATTGGGCTTCATTGGCATTGTTCGGACAAAGTCATGTGCTTCACCGAGGAATCCAGATCTGCCAAGCAGGTCCACCATGCATGCATAGTGCTCCACCCCTGGAATTACGCAATAATCATGACGCATGCTATCAAAGTACTGCAAGCCTTCTGTAACAAGGCCCGTGTGACTGCACGCAGACAGAAGGTTAAGGAAGGTGATGCGATCTGGTCTAGTGCTTGATAGTTGCATTTGGCTAAAGTACGACAGTGCAGTTTTACCCTGTCCATGCATCCCATATGCTGCTATGACTGCATTCCATGAAACCACGTCTATTTCGTGCATCTTGACAAACATTTGGCGAGCATCATCTACACTGCCGCATTTGGAATACATGTCAATGAAAGCATTACCCACGAAAACATTCGATTCATACCCATTTTTTACTGTGTAGCCATGCACTCTCTTTCCCTGCTGTAAAGCTCCCAAATATGCACATGCCGGCAGAGCACTGGTAATTGAAGTGCCATCAGGCTTAGCATCAGCGATACCCATTTGATAAAACAGCGTCAAGGCTTCACCAAAATATCCATTTTGGCTGTACCCTGCAATCATAGCATTCCATGAAACCACATCTCTTTGACGCATTTTGTCAAACACTTGGCGTGCAATCTCCAGTTCCCCACATTTGGCGTACATATCTATAAGCGCATTGCCAACGAAAACATCAGATTCCAACCCAATTCTAGTTATATAGTGATGGATTTCCTTGCCCTGTTGCAACGCTGTCAGGCCTGCACACGCTTTCAGAACACGAGGAAAGGTGAAGTTATCGGGTTGCACACCTGCTCTGTGCATTCGATAATAGAATTTAAGGGCTTCCTCAAATAAGCCATGCCGCGCATATCCTGCAATCATGGTATTCCACGAGAACAGATTTTGAATCCGCAATTCGTCGAAGAGGAGGCGAGCGTCCTCAAGACTACCGCAGCGGGCATACATGCTCACGAGCTTAGAAGATAAGAAGACAGTCTGCTCAATTTGAGTTAATATGATTTGGGTATGAACTTGCTTTCCCCTTTCCAGAGTTTTCAACTGCCCACATGATTCCAAAAGAGAAGCAAACGCGTTAGAGTCCACTGAGATTGAAACTCCATGCTCATTGCATACTGTGCTCAATCCCGCACTCATGGCACAATATCTGTCATTTGCTATTGGCTTTGTGTTCGATAAGAAAATCCGTTTGATGAAGGCGAACGGTGGCATTAGGCTTCAACTTTGAATGAAACCCTGGCCGATTGTTAAGAGTTGCCATTTTCAGGCTCACCCTTTCTTGCTCTCTCTTTGGTCGAGCAAGCGAGAAATCCCTTTTTGTGGCATCTTTCGGGCAGGTTCCCTCACTTCATTCGCGGGGTGAACGGTAAATTGGGGTGATCCGGTACCAGGCAGGGATCTACCCCAATGTTAAGGGCATGCATGATGCCCGCAGCCCATCTCTATTCGTCCCTTGACGATCTCAGGTTCGTTCGGAAAGCTCCCAATCTATATCTATGCGCGCGCTTTGGCGAGCCGAACATATTCTATCCGCTGGGAGTTCCTGTGTCTGTTTGCTGGGAGCTTTTCCCTCTGAACATTGTCCCGTAGAATTTCCCATCACTCTCTTTCTTATTCCCTAGGCACTACTGGCATGCCTACCCTGTGAACTAGGAACTACTGACATGCCTACCAACCCTATGGACAGATGATGAACTACAGAGACAGCGGCCGCCTAACGAAACCAATGGCAATCCCGGACAAGCAACAAGAAATAAAAACCAAAACCCCTGCTAAGTCAACCATGAATTCATTATTTCTTTCTCTACGTGATTCTCTTAGGAGAGTCGAAACGCTAAAGTCTCAAGTCTAGGAAATAAAGCTAGGTCGCTAGATATCTCATAAGGCTCCTTCCCTAATTGACAAGAGGGTAAGGCAAGGCAATTCATCTAATTGACAAGCATGACAAGCAAGGTAGTACTCGAATAACCAAGTAAGGCATATCTATCATTCATTGCTTGACAAGCAATGCATGCAAGACAAGGTTGCGAAAAAAATCGATCTATAAGGTAGTTGTCATCAAAACCAAGATGTCACATCCCTAGGAATGGGATCTGGAAACCCCCTCCACTCCCTGATCCACCACCACTCTAGGAAGGATTTATGCCTCTAGCTAATTCTTTCTTTCATATTGAGCACCTGAGTGGGCCCAATGGTTAAGAACATGTGTTATTTCCGGGGAGGTCACAGGTTCAAAACCGGCAGGGGGTAGGGATGCTCATATTGGCCCGTTGTGACAAGGCTAGAAGGGTAGACGACCCCTGGGATAGAGGTTTCACTTAGGTGGTGCCTCGGGACGTCTCGGCCCTTGCTGAGTCACAAGTTATTGGTATATCTGACTTGCGGGCTGTTGGATATACTCTTGGGAGGTTGTTGTTCCCATGGTTAAAAAAAAAAATCTTTCTTTCATATAAGTAGGGTAGGTCATCATCGAACCCTCGGATACATACATATTCCTTAATAGGTAGGGAAACAAACCCATGATCGATCGACCGGTCGGACACTAAAGTACCTCTGGACAGCGACTGAGAAGTTTTGATTCTTTCAAGCTAGGTTTTCCGAGGGATACCGACCAGGGGGGAGCTTCCATTATTGATTGGGACAGAGCCCTATTTATTTGATCGAAATACAAAGCATGGAGAAGTCTATTCGTTCTACACTTACCTCATTATGGCATGTTCCGGTCAAGCAAGAGTCTGCGTACGCACCATTGCGCCCCCCTATATCATAGAATATAGAGAGAGTAGATTGTTTATTTCACGAGCTATCCGCCAATATTCCCAATAACTAGAGAGAACCTGGTCCCTAATTCATTTATGTTTGTTAGGTTCCTGCCCGGAGAGCCCCCTTCATTTCAGTCCTTCTAGGTCCAACCCTTTCCTTTCTTTTTTATTGAATTGAATTGAATAGGGTTGGTTTCTTATGGATCCAATAGGTTAGGTGGTTAGGAGATCTTATTTATATGTGAGTTGATGGCTCGAATGAAAGACAGAGAGATCGATGCCTCTAGTCGATCATTTCCATAAATAGGACCTTAGCGGGCAATCTGACTGAATAATGTAGATCGAGAGGTTTGGAAATGGATTACTATTAAAACTTCGAGCATAGCTAATTATTTACCTTACCTTAGATCTAAAGGTTATATACCTTTCTCAAATGAGGGGAAGGAAAGTGCTAATTCTTTCTTTCATAAGTAGAGTTGGAGCCCCACCAGGAACAAGATTGAGAATAGAATCTCGAGAACCTTTCGTCTGTCTTCGAGTCGTGCACCGCCTAGAAGGCTTAGCAATTCGAAAAGGAGTATATCCTCGTGCATCGAATTTCGTTCCACACCTTGCCTTATCGATCAAGAATCTATTCCGCCAATCTTATACCTATAATTTACAAGTAAGGCAAGACGTTGACTTGGTCATGTAAAACATGGATTAGCATTATGTCATTCCTACAAGTGATCCCCCGATTGGAATAAGTGTTATATGAGGGCTTTGAGCTTAGATATAGAATCTTTATTCAGTCATTTGGAGAAGGAGAACACTTCGAAAAGGATCTATGGAGTTATTATCTCCTTATTTCCCCGGCTCTAGTTACTGAAATGATACAAGTCATTACGGAAAATAAAGAGCGTAGAGTCAAAGTCTATTGAAAGACTTTCCTAGAGGCCCCTCGACATTCGTCAAGGAGTCTATTTAAACACTTTCCTAGAGGCATCTAGAGTCTGGCATTCGTCAATCCAGAGTCTATTTAAATACTTACTAAGGTGAACAATAAATACTTTATTCCGTAAAGTAAGGGGTAAGAGTTATGTTCGCCTTGAGTGTCACTCTATATTTATGGTTTACTTCGCAGGCCAAGGCCGAGGAAATAAGTGAGTAGCAAGCAGGGTTAATAGAGAGTATGTAATTACACTTTGATTTATAGGAAGGTTAATCGACAATGTTGTTGGTCCTTATATATGTAACTATGATTTTTTTCTCTTTATGGGTGACAATGTTGTTATTATAGGTGTAATTACACTTTATTTTTGATTGATTATAATATCATATATAAAGAAAGAGAGTTTGAAAATAAATAGACATGCCAATCCGATGCCTTATTACTTTATTGATACAAAGTATTTCACATTAAGGGGCAGAGATAGCATAAATCCAACCAGAGAAATAAGTATAACTAACTCCATAAAAAGGTCTTTAGGTAGGCTATTAATATATGACAGATCTCTTTTAATTTAAGGCACTTAATTCTAAGTCACTTATCTTGTAGAGGGGCTCGGCCGTGAGCTCATATCATGTTGGTAAATAGAGATAGCATAAAGAGAAGACACAACTCCATAAATTGGTCTTGAAATCTACTATGAATATACGACGCCCTGGAAGAGATAAAGGCTTTGTAAGGCACTTGATTCTAATTTCCTCTCCCTTTAGTCGAGCTTGCTTGCGCATACTCATTTTCAAGCTTAATTACCCTAATAAGTTGCAAGTTGTTGGTCGTGGAGATAGAGACAGTTGTTTACCAGCCTTTGAAGTTGCACTATTAATAAGAATTGGTAGGGGAAATAATAGAACTTGAACGATGATTAATTAAGTAGCAGCAAATCGCAAAGATGGATTCAGTCCCAATCAATGTGCAGTAGATCCTATTCTTGGCTGTGGGTTCTGTGTTTGAAGTAGCACCTGTTTAAGAACCAATCCCAGTGGCCCATCACCATTTTGCCTAGAATCCCTTCCAATTACAACTATGTCGCTACTACGGAAACGAGTTCAAGACTGTGCTCGATGCAGCCTACATTGTCTTCCACCAGAAGCAAAACAAAGGCCACAACAATGGGAAAGGAAAGAAGCCTTGAGTGATAAGAAATTGTAGTTTCCCTCCCACATCACTTTGGTAGCAATATCTCCCCTTTATATGTTTAAAATTATGAGGTTTCAGCTAGTTGATTGAGTTACAAAGTCTAAGCCAGGAGCAGACAACACCCATGGATAGGTCCCGGTCCAATTTTCATGCCTCTCTATCATAGCATGTTCCATATCCAAACATTGTTTACCCGGTAGCGAGGGTAGAGGTGGAAGCAAGAGTAGCGGAAGAAGCAGGCTGGTTGATTCAGTAAAAGAAGTGGGAGAAGTAAAGGCTCTTGAACGATTATTAATTAATTAATTGGCAGATTGATACAAAGACCCAACAACTTACCCTGCTCCACTTGTTGATGACCCAGAGCAAGCCTATTCGAGGGGTTTGGGTGGGATAGGGGTTGACCCAGTTCCATTTCCAGATCCAAAGCCTAAAAAAACCACCATACCTATTATAGCTAATGCACTTCGATGATCATTCATTTGTTGGCATCACTAAATAAATCATGTGCCGTTTACAAATTATGAAGAATAAGTTTCTTATACATGTAGGAAAGTAGGTCATTTTGAGAGATATAATGTAAATAACCAAAGCAATAAACCCCTAAGTGTCACGTCCCTGACCATCATACCCCTGTCGGACAACGAAACCAACGACTGTATCTTTTCTTTTATGCTCTGATACCAATTAGATACCAATTTGTAGCATACCCAGCCATAACCTGCTTGGCTATGTCACTCATAGATTCTTGCGGAAACATCATACACATCCAGGCCACCTAGGCTAGGACATGCTACCTCATAGAAATGACAATTATCATGTGCATATATATAAACATAAATAGACAACATATTATGTTAATACACAGATTAATGTGGAAATAACAATAAGCCTACGCATACAGCATATACAGGCATTACTCATCAATTATAACACATGTACAAATACACAACATGTAAATGAACATAAAAGTGGTACTTATCATTCAATAGAAGACCACCAACTACGTGCAAACCTTCCACGAACCTCCCAACCATAGACCACACTTCTCATCACTCTCAGTAGTGGGTCACCCCCGAGCTGGGACTAAACTCCACCCGGGTAAAGGGATTACTAGGCTCGGTTGAGGCTATGGGAACTAAACAGTACAACAAGAAGGATTTCCTCCAAGGAGTCACTTACGCCCACAACTCACAAACTTTCATTCCCCACATGCTTGTCCCACCCCAGGAGTGTACACCTTCACTGTCCAACAATTCATTAGCTACTAAACCTCCATTTCCTTGGGCTTCAACAACAAGTCAGATTAGGAATTCTCAGAGCTTTGTAACTGCTACTGGACTCCCTCCAGGAGAACTCACTTCCCCAAGAAAACTCTCTCACCTGGAGAGAGTTGCTCACAGGTCTGACAACACACTTTTTCAATCACAACAAACTCTCTCTCACCTGGAGAGAGTAGCGCACAGGCTTGACAACCCGCTTCTTCAAACCAGCTCTTAAGCAAATACAACAACAACATTTGGTTAATGCACATGTGATGGTAACAATCAAAAACAGGTAAGGACATAGAATATGGCAGCAACCCATGCTCAGCCAAGGAACTATGTTGGCAGTAATAGCCAACCACTAAGACACAACACAGGCTCAGGAAAATAAAGATGTGCCCAACTTCACAAGAACTACACAGGCTATCTCAATGACTGCAGGTTTCAGAGGTGTGTGCCTGTTCAGAGGTCGATAATGGAGGCCATGGCTCAGTGCGTGAGTGTGTGTGTGCCTAGGAAGAATGGTCAAAAGATCCCAAAACAGTAAAAATTCCCACTTATAATTGCATGTGCCTGAACTGACACATGGCGCTCATGGAGCGTGTTCCTCTCCACTTGGAGTTCATTCCTCTCCCCAAAGGAACTTAGGGTAATTGGGTTTATTTCCCAAACCTTAGTCTTTTAAGGAATTAATAATATAATATTATTCCCTTAGAGATAAGCCCTCTATCTTAGCCCCTTTTCCTAGCCTCTTCGCCCCTCCCCTTTCCCTACCTAGTGGAGCTTAGTCCCCCATTCTCTTTTATCATGGTCAGTCTACACACAGTGATGCATTTATATTAAATATATGAGTATTTACACATATACAATAATAGGCTCACTGGCCTTTGCATCTAGGCTCTCTGGCCTAATCATCACATAAGCCTCCTAGCTTATTATAACTCGCCTCACTAGCCTATCAAACATGTTTACAATTCATAATTACAACCGGGGCTTTGCCTTGGGATATTACAATCCCCTCCCCTTATTTGTACATTG
Source organism: Picea glauca (assembly GCA_000966675.3). Classification (NCBI taxonomy): domain Eukaryota; kingdom Viridiplantae; phylum Streptophyta; class Pinopsida; order Pinales; family Pinaceae; genus Picea; species Picea glauca. The sequence goes on along the minus strand of JZKD02S1674032.1, from coordinate 706,467 downwards.
TCCTCAGTGCAACTTGTTTATACATATACATTTCAAAAATTCCTCAAAAAGATCCAAGATTTAGCTACAACTAGAATTCAATTGCTCTATTCCACATAGTTGCTTCAAGATAGAATTGAGCTCATTGTTCCTTATAACATGCTTCAATTACCTCATTGAAAGCACCAACTGGCTATAGATCTACGACGTTCCACTCAGCCTTAGATCTCACTGTTGATAAACTCTCAGCAACGTATTACCCCCGAGCAGGGGCTATGACTCCATCAGGGCAATGGCCTCCCAAGATAACCACAGTCCACAATCAATATCAACATGGTCTAGGCCAAGGTACCAAACCTCAAC
>JZKD02S1674032.1:632338-646211 GCA_000966675.3 Picea glauca | reverse complement strand
CTTGATCTGCTTGTGTCACTCCCCTTTTCCAATTTCTTTTCTATTCTTTCCAGGCTCTTCAACATTTTTAAATTGAATTCACCCCGTCGATCCCGGATTTTCATGAGCTTTCGGCTATCATCTAGGCGCTCCTTGGCCTCTCTTTGCATCCCTTCAATGATTTTCATCATGTGACCTTCCTTATCCATCTCCTTTCCATGTCCATTAGAGTTCAATCCTTCGACTCCTAGGTTAACATCCTTTCCTTCCCGTTCGTCTTCTATTTTAGGAGTAATCTGCACTCTTCCCCACTCCATACTCGGCGCTGGTTAACTGGAATCCTGACCCTCGTTGAACTCTGCACACGCACTGTGCAATTCAATTCGAAGTTTATCAGTCCATTAAACCTTCAAAACAATCTGTAACATTTGTAAGCCAATACAGACAAGAACGAAAGATATTTTGATTCAATTAAGTTTTCTGAGCTCTCTTTTGGTTCTGCAATTTTTGGGACTTTGGAACTTCAAAATCTCGGTCCACGAAGATCCGACAGTTAAAAATACGAAATCCAAGTCACCCTTTTCGCAACTCGCAATCTCGCGAGTTCGTGAGTCGAAAACCTTCGACTCATTCCTCTAAATGCCGATACCCAAGATGCAACAAGGGTATGTCTCTCTCCTCATTAGGGTCTGCTACGCATGACCGTAGTCTAGGTCTAAGTCTAAGTGTTAGAACTCTTCACTACTCGCACCTTCATGAGTTGTGGCATCCAACCCTAGCGCCTCCCTTTCACGAAACCCCGAGGAGCGATGTTGACCTTTCTCCTTCCTCAACCCGAAGAACTTTGAAATTCTCCTATTTCCCTATCGGGAAATTTTCCTCCCACAGGAAACTCTTCGAGGTCTCCCTTCCTTCTATCGGGGTTACCTCTATCAGGGTTTTGAAACTGGCAATGTTCTAGTGGGTTGAATCCCCGATTTCCCGATTTCCCGATGCTCTACCTTGTCGTCTTAGCCTCCACCGACTAAGCCTTTAATCCATACAATCGATTGCTATAAGACCATCGTCTTATGTCCCTTATTGGGGTTTCTGGGTTTGCGGTGTCGAGCTACACATGTACTCGGAACTCCCGATCCTCCGATGTGCTTTGGCCCTCCAAGCCAAGCCCTGGCCAATGTGTCCACAATTTCCCGGGATCGTAGTCCTACCTCCTGTTGGGGCTACAGGGTTTACGATGTCGTAAAACAATCTACCCCAAGACTCACGATCCTCCAACTCTCGACGCGTTCCTTTACGCGTTAGCCCCTACTATGGGCTCTACACCATGTGACCACTGACTCATGACCCCAGCCTTTTCCCTTATCAGGGTTCGGGGTTTCACGAATCGAAATGTGCCAAAAATCTTGACAACGGAATCCCCGTTTTCCCGATGAGCTTTGACCTCAGTCCAGCTGACAACTAGCTCCCGCACTACGGTGCTTCTCTCAGTCCCGCTATGACTGACAACTGTTCTCCACCGATTGGGGTTTCACAGGTCGCGATTTCAAAGTGCACGAGTCACTCGTCACCGGGATCCCCGATATCCCGATGAAATCCAACCTCCGACGGGTTTGGCTCCTTGTCGGGATTTCTCCGATGGCGCAGATCTCTGCCACGCGTCCTCTAAATGAACAATCCCGATCTTGTCGGTAAATCGCGGATCACGATTCCGAGTGACAAGAGTTCTGTGTACTTGAGAACTCCAATACGCCGATTTCCTGATGCACCAAAGTGCCGACGGGCGCTCGATCTTCGCCACATGTCTCTCTCCAACAGACGACTCCAGATCTCGTCAGATCTTTCGCCCCTATTTTCTGAGGTTTAACCTTCAGACACCTCTCGGTAGATCCAACAACTGTTGGGTTTTTCGGTCGAGATCTGACGGCTCAGATGGTTTCTAACTAACTCGGGATTTTGCATATCACAATTTCCACACTCCTCTGCCATTTCCAAAGGAATTTTAATCCTTACGCACATTTTTCCAGATCCGACGGTCACGAGGGCTCGCCTTCCCTCCCGAACGAATCCTAAGGTTCTAACACCATTGGTGTAGAGACCTATCTCCCCGTGGCTGTAGACCACATCGGCTGCAGTTTCATAGCACCGCTATACCTCCTGAGCTTAATAAAAACTCGTCAAGTGTCTCCTTGATGCTTCAAAGCAAACCAGGGTCCGAAATTGGTCCTCCTGACTCAATTTCCCCTCGCATTCTTAGTCCAAAGACCGCTCCACTGGCCCATTTAGGCTCAGTGTTGAAACCTTCGCTCTGATACCAATTTGTAGTGTACCCTTTTCACTACAGAGGTTTTTGAACCTCTCAGTTACCATTCTATACATGGATTTTTACATAATTCGTACAGACATTATAAGCACATGCATTTAAACAATTAAACACACTTAAATCTCAGAGTAAAATATATAAGTTACTGCTACAATTAAACAAGCCATAGCATTCAACAGTAATTCATTTACACAGCAAAAAACATGATAACATATCCAGAAGAGTCATGCAAATGTGATAAAACATAGTCAGATACTTATTTGCTGACAGTGAAGAAATCCACCAACCAAATGCAGGCCTCCCATGAACCTCCCAGCCGTAGACCGCACTGCTCCTCAACTCAACAGTGGGTCACCCCCGAGCTGGGACTAAGCTCCACCCCAGGGTAAGGAATCCAGACTCAGGCTGAGGTTACAGGGAATTCAGTGATACACAACCACCAGGAAGAAAGCTCTCCCAGGAATCTCCCTCGCTCATTGCCCACAGACCCTCATTCTCCACATGCCTGTTCCACCCCAGGAGAGTGCACCTTCTCTGTCACCTGGACAGTCCTTCGGCTGCCAATATCCCTTACCTTGGGTTACAGGAACAGACCGGACCGGAAGTCTCCGGGCTCTATGGCAGCTACAGGGTTCCTTCCAGGAGTTCTCTCCTCCCTCTGCGCAGTCTCTCACCTGGAGGAGTCACTCACAGGCCAAAAAGCCTCACGCAGTCCAGTACTGCGTGGTCACAACAACCCACAGGGAAAACAGACACGAGCTATCCAGCAGGTTTAACAATGGCGGATGGTCTCACGGATTGGCTCCACACATAGGCTCGGCGCTCAGACAGAGGATGTTTCGACCTTTCAGAATTCAACACACACACAGGCTATTCCCGAAATCAACACAGACTATTTAATTTCCCATTCCAGAATAGAGGAATACACCAGTTTCCTCAGATCCAGATACAGGCTTCCTCGAACTGGTTCGGCGATGGCAAATGGGTCTCACGGTCACGGCTTCAGGACAGAGAGGTACGGATTATTCAGAACAATCACAGGCTTTCCAGCTCTCAGGGACGCACGAGGTATTCTTTGCAGAGGTCGAGTTAATCGTACTGCTCAGAGCCTGTACACACTCAGGCAGTCGGGTGGAATGGAGGAGGAATCCCCTTCACGGCTCATCTTGGCCATTTTATCTGCATGCACCAGGGATGACACTTGTCACCCTTGGAACTGCATGCGTTCCATCAGCCTGTATCCCTTTTGCACGCTTTCCCTTTTCAAAACTTAGGATAAACAGAAATGCACATGTCTCTTTTTGAGATAATATTAAAATATTATTTCCCAGGCTTAATCCCCTTAGGCTCAATACTTAGCCCCTTTCCCACCTTCCAGCCCCTAGTTTCTTGCCCATTCTGTGGACGCTCAGTCCCCCTTCACTCATTCATCGTGGTCGGTCTGCACCTGGCGGTGTTTATATTTTATTGATTATTCTGCATACATACAAGTACAACAGCAGGCTCCTGGCCCTCAAACACTTAGGCTTCCTGGCCTAACAAACACATAAGCCTTTCGAATTATACAAAACTTGGCTCACCAGCCTATAGAGCACATTCACAATTCATTGCATATATCATGATCTGTAACGGGGCTCGGCCTTGGGGACACTACATCAACCTCATGAGGAAATATTTTATCATCACTTTTATGTGGGGCATTATAGCAGTTCACTTCTGTCTTGACCTTAGTAATTATGGCTGTGTTTGAACTCGTGGGTTTTGGTTTTTCTTTTTTTTCATCTCTGTTGTAGTCAACAAACATGAGCTTTGATGCTTTATTGGATGCTCTTCTCTCTAGTTCCAAACCTTCTCCAAAATATGGTGATCTTACAAAGCAAAGCTTGCTATTCAATACCTCAGTGTGTGGGAGTTCTTTGCATCTATTGTGGAAATTCTTTTGAGAGAGACAATTGTGGTGCCAATTTGGTTAGTTTTCCCATGTGAATCAATGTTATAACAACATGTCTTTATCTAACCTATGAAAATGGAAACACTACTTTTTTTTTGGTTTTCCAGATTATGTTTTCTAGAATATTAATATTGTTAGAGATACATAGATATAAACAATTGAAATTTTTTTAGTGCTCGAATGTAAGTGGAATATGGTTCCATGTGTGAAATGACTTGTGTTGATTTATTGTTTTATATGCTATATGATGATTTTTTATTACATTTTTTTGTACATTACAGGCTCGACAACACCTGACTTTGCTATGTATTGATGTAATGGGTATGCGAAAAAATCTTAGCCAACATGCAAATATAGAAGGCATTGCGATCAAGTCTTTTCGATCAAAATACAATTGCTAAAATTTGGATATTTCTATACGAGGGTTGTGACTTGAAAATTGGAGGGTCTCTCTAGTCATCCTCTAAACTCATCCCTTGAGACTCCCTAAAACATGGCTATATTTTTTCCATTTTAGACTCATTTGATCAATGTTTTTCCTTTTACATATATATGGAAAGGAAGAAAACAAGGCGCCTTTCTCAAATTTGACATGTTCTTTTTAATTGTTATCCTTTGTAAGTATGGTATAATTTATTCTTAGTTGCATATTTGTTCACTATGCTTTTTGACGCAGCACGCACCCGCAGACACGTTCGCTCACAGGATCTTCTCTTTCCTCAGCCCGAAGAACACTAACCGTCCTTCTATTTCCCTATCGGGAAATCCACACCCACATAACTCTCTTGTGATCCCCTCTCTTTACTTATTGGGGAATTGGACTTCGCGACTTCGTGAGGTCAGTGGTTGAGCTCGAGACTCTCGAATCTTCGAACGCCAATACGAGTCAATGCTGACCCTTCCCTTCCATATCGGGACTTGCTCTATCGCGATTTTTCCACTCATGATATCAAACGGATTGTATCCCTGACTCCCGATACCCGATGTGTCGAAAACCCCGACACACGTGCGAGTTGACTATTCAATCGTCGCTTCACTCCATCGGTATTTCGGAGTTCACGGAATCGTGAATCCTAATGCATATATTTTGGCACTTCTCGCTATGAAACCCCGATGTCTCGTGCCACCTGTCCACATCACCAACTCCTGTGACCCCACACTATTTATGTAGCCGTCGGGATATCGCGTATCGCAATATCACGATTCCTGTTGCAAGAAATTGGAATTTCAATCCATGAAACCCTGATACACGATGTATGTGTAGATCCAATGACTCTCGTGACTCAGATCAACGGCTCTGCCCCTCCTGAGATTTGAACCCCTGAAATACTCTGCCGTATCTCCCCTACACTTCGGTTATATCTGACGGCTCACGGAGATTCGTGAATTCTCCTCGGAGAATACTGACCGCCTGTTTCTCCGTTAATGATTCTTGTGAATGATCAAGCGTTCCTCCACGGAACTCATCCGCCTACACGCAAACTTACGACACTTCTTGCCAACCTTCAAGGCACAACTTGTCTGCGCTGTTCTTCGACAACCTCAAAGGCCTATCCTTCTTGAGCTTTTCCCATGGCTTTAAGTTCTCAGAAAGAACCTCTTTTCTCGCACTTCTTGCGGCAACCTTCAAATACTTTCAAGTATTTGAATAATCGACTCTGCGCATGCCTGCAGCAGTAGTCCTTCAAAGCTTCATTCAGGTTCGCAACTCTAAGATTTTTTTCCCGGCCTGCGCATCCCTTGCACGACTCCTGTGCCCAACTACACTTTGAGGTGAATGAGAACAAAATCTATCTCTATCTGAACCCTCTGTCAATGCACTCCTTGCGGACTATTCGATTGCACTCCTTGCAGGAATCCTCTGGCTCAAATAGAGAAACAATTGAAACTCATTCCTTCTTCCCCTCAGACTTCAATTCAGACATGAAATCATATACACAACATATAAAAGAAAATGTATAACAGAAAAGCAAGCATTCATGAGCACATCAACATCAATACACAGAGAACAACACAAACCATGAATTTGAATCAGAACTCTTCTATTAATTCAAATATCTATACATGGGTGTTCCTACGCAGCTCTCTGCATGCTCTTCCTCTAATGCTTCGATGATGTTACAATGTACAATGAGGGTGTCTATATCCCGTTTCCCTCTTGCGCTCTAGAAACTGTCTATTCTAGAATTAAATTCTATCTACTTTACATTAACTATCTTAAATGCTGTCTACCTACTAAGGACGAGAGCAATCCGCTCAAGGTCCATTTACAATATACAAGTGCACCTTTTCTTAATGGCTCATTTAAGATCACGGATCAACTTCCAAGGCAATTTCAAAGTTTGTGCTGGCTTATCCAGCTGTCTTCCATTTCCACGCTGGCTCGCTTGATGTAGGCGATGCTCCTGCATCATACTCCCTCGCTTGAAAAAATTCATGGGCTCCTGTCTATGAGCTCCTGCATGGTCTGTCCATGCTTCAGTCTCCCAGTTGGCATCTTCAACTGGATGGTTCTTCCACTTGACCAGATACTCGAAGTATTGATTTCGCCTGGTCCTCTTGCTTACTCTCTTATCCAGTATGCACTCCATCTGCGGCTTCTCTGCAACTGGCATTTGCTTTCGCCACTGAACCTATGACTGTTCATCATTTGTTCCTGCTTCTCAGCTTTGTATGGGTACAAATCTGAGATATTGAATATCGGATAAATTCCGATCCCATCGGGTAATTCAATATCATAAGCATTCGTCCCAAACTTCTTTAAGACCTTACATGGCCCGATTTTCTTCATCTTCAATTTATTATATGTTCCTCTCGGGAACCTGTCTTTCCTCAAATGTGCCAGAACCAGATCACCAAACTCAACCTAAATTTGTCTTCTATGTTGATCTTCTCTGTGCTTATATTCCTGACTCAAATCCAGTAGTCGCTGCTTCACCTGGCTATGAAGTTCTTTCATCGCCTCGGCGAATTCTTTTGCACTAGCGCTCCTAGTCGCAGTCTGTTATGAATTCCTCAGTTCAGAAATTCCTCTTGGCTGCATCCCATAGACAACCTGAAATTAACTTTTCCCTGTGCTCTGATTCACTAAATCATTATATGCAAACTCTGCATGTGGTAGTATATGGTCCCACTAGTTGTGGTGCTCTGTCACCAAGATTCTCAGCAAGTCTCCCAGACTTCTGTTCACCACTTCTGTCTGTCCATCCGTCTGAGGATGATATGATGAACTAAACAATAGGTTAGTTCCTAGCTTATTCCATAAGGTTCTCCAAAAATGCCCTATTAATTTAGTGTCTCTGTCCGAAACTATGCTTCTCGGCAACCCATGAAGTCGAATGACCTCTTTGAAAAACAGATTTGCGATGTGAGTTGCATCACTGGTATTCTGGCATGGGATGAAGTGTGCCATCTTAGAAAATATGTTCACTACCACAAAGATTGAATCAACACCTCTTTTTGTTCTTGGAAACCCCAATACAAAATCCATGCTAATCGCCTCCCATGGCCTCTTTGGTATGGGCAATGGTTTATAAAATCCCGCATTCTGCTTCCTCCCCTTCGAATGTTGGAAAATTCTGCATATGTCAACGAATCTCTTGACATCAGCTCACATTCTCGGCCAAAAGTATGACTCATTCAGCTTTGCGAATGTTTTGTCATGGCCAAAGTGTCCTGCCAATCCAGCACTGTGTTTTTCCTTCAACAAATTCTCCCTCATGGAGCATTTTGGAATACATAGTTGATTTCCTTTGAACAACAATCCTTCCTGGATCATGTAGTCCATCCATTGGCTTCTGTCTCTGAGAAATGGATTCTCAGCTGCTTCATATGCCTCTCCAAAATCGTGATCATCTGTGTACATGTCCCTGAGATCATCAAAACCTAACGTCTTGACTCGAAACTCCTACAACAGCAAACACTTCCTGCTCAAAGCATCAACAACTTTGTTAGCAGTACCAGAAATATGCTTTATCACAAAAGTGAAATTCTGCATATACTCAACCCATTTGACATGTTTCTGATTCAACTTCTCTTGTTGAGTCACAAACTGCAGTGCATGATTGTCACTGTACAATACAAACTCTCTCGGGATCAAGTAATGCCTCCAATTTCTCAATGCCTGAATGATGGCATAAAATTCCTTATCATATGTGGAGTACTTCAATTTCGCTTCATTCAACTTCTCGCTGAAATATGCGATTGGCCTGTCTTCTTGACTTAAGACTGCCTCGATTGAAAATCCGCTTGCATCGCATTTCACCTGAAATGTCTTCAAGAAATCCGGCAACACCAAAACTGGTTGTTCAGTGATCTTCTGTTTCAACAAATTGAAACTCTTCTCAGCCACTGCTATCCAGTGAAAAGACTTATGCCGCTTCTTCACTGTATCCATCATTGCTGCACTAATTCCACTGAAATTCCTGATGAATTTTCGGTAGAAACTAGCCAAACCATGAAAACTTCTCACCTCAAAGATATTCTTTGGTGATGGCCAATTCTTGATCACTTCCACCTTATCTGGATCCATCTTCAACTCATTTGCTAAAATAACAAACCCCAAGTAAATGAGCTCTGTCTTCATGAATGAGGACTTCTTCATGTTTATCAACAGTTTCTCCTACTGTAATTTCTGCATCACTGTAGCTAAATGCTTCAGATGCTCCGCTGTTGTTTTACTGAAAATCAGTATGTCATCCAAATACACAATGACAAATTTTTCGATGAACTCCCTCAGGACTTCATTCATCAACCTCATGAAGGTACTCGACGCATTTGTTAAGACAAACGACATAACAAGCCATTCATACAACCCTTCGTTGGTTTTGAATGCTGTCTTCCATTCATCGCCTTCTCTCATGCGAATCTGGTGATATCCGCTTTTCAAATCAACTTTTGAAAAATACTTTTCTCCGCTTAAGAAATCCATTAAATCATCCATCCTCGGCAATGGAAATTTGTACCTGATCATTATCTTGTTTATCGCCCTCGAGTCAGTACACATCCTCCAGCCTCTGTCTTTCTTCGGACTGAGTACTGTTGGAACAACACACAGACTCAAGCTTTCCCTGACCAAACCTTTGTCCAATAACTCCTGGACTTGCCTTTTAACCTCTTCATTCTCTTGCGGCGTCAATCTGTACGCGACTTTGTTTGAAAAACTGGCTCCTGGTATGAGATCAACATGATGACTCACACTTCTTATCGATGGCAACGAACGAGGTAGTTCGTCCACTATGATGTCAGCGAACTCTTCCAGCAGTTCATGAACTTCTTCTGGTAAATCATCCACTCTTGTGCTAGTCAGAACAATCCTCGACTTCCTGACCACAAATAACTGTGGATCCTCCTTCTTCTTAACCTCTGTAAGAAGTTCCTTCCCACTCATGAGAATTACTATGTTTCTTACTTCCAGCTTCACCTCCTTATCCTTTATTGGAAGCAACATGTGTGTCCTCCCATTCTTCTCTAGGGTGTATGTGTTCATTCGCCCATCATGAATCACATTTGTATCATATTGCCATGGTCTACCCAACAATAGATGACAAACATCCATGGGAATAACATCACACAATATCTTATCGTTATATCCTCCTATCTTGAATTCAACCAAGCATTGTTTAGTAACAGTTACCTGGTGTCCTTTCTGTAGCCATGAAACTCTGTATGGACTTGGATGATCAGTCGTCTCCAGCTCTAGCTTCTCTACCATCTCTATAGATACGAGATTATCCGTGCTACCACTGTCTACAATGACCTTGCATACCCTGTCCTTGGTCTTGCAAGCAGTCCTGAAAAGTCTGGTCCTTTGGACTGAACTTTCCACCTCCTTCTCAGGTGTCAAAAGGACTTTTCGCATCATGAGCGATCTTCCGCCTTCAACGTCTTCTGCCTCAACATCCCGCCTCTGCACTTTGGTGATGTGAGCTTCTCCAATGTCCTTCTTTTTCTCTGGACACTCGTAAGAATTGTGCCCATTCTTCCCGCATGTGAAGCATGTGATTACTCCACCTCTTCCTCTTCCTCTACCTCTAGTACAAGGAAAAGGGTTGTTGTCAACATAATCTCCTCTCTGCTCATTATGCTGCCCTCTTTGTGAGGTTCCACCTCTCTCTATGTGAGACTGATGTTTCTTCCATTCCTCCTTGGGCTTCTGGAATTTGTCCTGGGCAACTGCTTTGCCTCTAGGTTGGATTCTGCCTCGGCCCCTCTAACCTTTCTTTTGGCTCAACTTCTCCTCAGCTTTCAGAGCCATCTGATAAGCATCTTCCACCGTCCGGATGGTTACCATGCTCATCTCATCCTGGATATCATATCTCAGGCCATTCATGTATCTGGCAACTTTCTCATCATCGCTCTCCCGATGACCTGCTCTGATGTTCAGTTTGTAGAATTCCCCAGTGTATTCTTTCACTGTCATAAGCTTCTGTCTCAGGTTCTGCATCCTCTTGAACAGAGTAATTTGATAATCCCTCGAGATGAATTTCACTTTCATCTTTGCGATCATCTGATCCCATCTCTTAATCTTCTACTTACCCTTGCAACGTCTGTCAGCTTGTAGTTCATCCCACCACAATGATGCATGTCCCCTCAAGCGTGTGACAGCATGCTTGACTTTCTTATCCTCTTCGACATCTTCATAGTCGAAGTATGTGTCGAGATATCTAATCCAGTCTAGAAGCTCTTCTGCATCCAAGTTTCCCTCGTAAACTGGAATCTCCATCTTCGCTCTTGCACTCATCCTAGAAATATCTTTGATCAAACGTTCGTTTGATGCATCTTCAGCTGCAACTTCTTCCTCTCGTTCAACCTCAATCTCACTTTCGGAATCACTCAGATCCCCTGCACTGGCTACGCGTCTTTGCGCTGTCTCCATGTCTTCGAGTTTGTCTCAGAGATCACACATTTGTCTCTCTATGGCTGGATCTTCCATCTGCCTGCCTCTTCTTCGATGCACTTCCCTATCCTCTGGATCGGGTGACTACCTATCTCTTCTTGGCGACATGGTGAATTCTCTTCTCTTCTCTTCTACAGAAAGCAAAGAGTCTTTCTGGGCTCTGATACCAAACTGACGCAGCACGCACCCGCAGGCACGTCCGCTCATAGGATCTTCTCTTTCCTCGGCCCGAAGAACACTAACCATCGTTCTATTTCCCTATCAGGAAATCCACACCCACAAAACTCTCTCATGATCCCCTCTCTTTACTTATCAGGGAATCGGACTTCGCGACTTCGCGAGGTCAGTGGTTGAGCTCGGGACTCTCGAATCTCCGAACGCCGATACGAGTCAACGTTGGCCCTTTCCTTTCGTATCAGGACTTGCTCTATCACGATTTCTCCACTCGCGATATCAAACGGCTTGTATCCCCGACTCCCAATACCCGATGTGCCGAAAACCCCGACACATGTGCGAGTTGACTATTCAATTGTCGCTTCACTCCATCGGTATTTCGAAGTTCACGGAATCTCGAATCCTAATGCATATATTTCGGCACTTCTCGCTACGAAACCCCGATGTCTCATGCCACCTGTCCATGTCACCAACTTCTGTGACCCCACACTATTTATGTAGCCATCGGGATATCGCGTATCGCAATATCGCGATTCCCGTTGCAAGAAATTGGAATTTCAATCCATGAAACCCCGATACACGATGTATGTGTAGATCCAACGACTCTCGTGACTCGGATCAATGGCTCTGCCCCTCCTGAGCTTTGAACCCCTGAAATACTCTACCATATCTCCCCTACACTTCGGTTAGATCTGACGGCTCACGAAGATTCGTGAATTCTCCTCGGAGAATACTGACCGCCCGTTTCTCCGTTAATGATTCCTGCGAATGATCAAGCGTTCCTCCACGGAACTCGTCCGCCTACACGCAAACTTATGACACTTCTTGCCAACCTTCAAGGCACAACTTGTCTGTGCTATTCTTCGACAACCTCAAAGGCCTATCCTTCTTGAGCTTTTCCCACGGCTTTAAGTTCTCAGAAATAACCTCTTTGCTCGCACTCCTTGCGGGAACCTTCAAATACTTTCAAGTATTTGAATACTCGACTCTACGCACGCGTGCAACAACAGTCCTTCAAAGCTTCATTCAGGTTCGCAACTCTGAGATTTTTTTCACGGCCTGCGCACCCCTTGCACGGCTCCTGTGCCCAACTACACTTTGGGGTGAATGAGAACAAAATCTATCTCTATCTGAACCCTCTGTCAACGCACTCCTTGCGGACGATTCGACTGCACTCCTTGCAGGAATCCTCTGGCTCAAATAGAGAAACAATTGAAACTCATTCCTTCTTCCCATCAGACTTCAATTCAGACATGAAATCATATACACAGCATATAAAAGCAAATGTATAACAGAAAATCAAGCATTCATGAGCACATCAACATCAATACACAGAGAACAACACAAACCATGAATTTGAATCAGAACTCTTCTATTAATTCAAATATCTGTACATGGGTGTTCTTACGCAGCTCTCTGCATGCTCTTCCTCTAATGCTTCGATGATGTTACAATGTACAATGAGGGTGTCTATATCCCATTTCCCTCTTGCGCTCTAGAAACTGTCTATTGTAGAATTAAATTCTATCTACTTTACATTAACTATCTTAAATGTCGTCTACCTACTAAGGACGAGAGCAATCCGCTCAAGGTCCATTCACAATATACAAGTGTGCCTTTTCTTAATGGCTCATTTAAGATCGTGCATCAACTTCCAAGGCAATTTCAAAATTTGTGTTGGCTTATCCAGCTGTCTTCCGCTTCCGCGCTGGCTTGCTTGATGTAGGTGATGCTCCTGCATCACTTTTGCTGCTAATTATGAAAATTACTTGTAGATATAACATTTGAAAAATTAAAGAATAAAGAATTCATCCAATAGAGAGACTATTTGTAAGATTTAATTCATCCAAGACCAAACTCTATTCGGACTCATAAAATTTGAATACATGGTTTCTCTTGTTTTGAGATTAGAAGTTTGTTGTTTTTGTTCATAGTAAAAACCTTGTTTTAGTTACCGGTTTGGATGTTTTAAAGTATTTTATTGATGGTACAAATTGAATCATTATTAGAGAGATGCTTAGGATATTGTATATTAGAAGAAGAAGGATTTATGCATACATTGAAATGAATGATCTCAAACGTGAAAACAATGATGTACAACCAATGTGATTCCAAAGTTCTGAGATGTTCTGCATTCTTTCACAATTTCTCCCATAGTTCATCAAGAATTTTCAATGCAAGGTGAACACTAAAGATAAAAATCCCAATAAACCGATCCAAAGTCTCTTTCAACTCAATGCATGAAGAATGATTAAAGCAATGTTTTAAAACTCAGACTCAGACTTGGAATTGGTCAAGGGTCAACTCGGACTTGGATTAACTCAGACTGATCTGATTTCAATGACTTTGTTTACTAAAAAAATACATAGAATATTTAAATTTTAATGAAAAAATTGTATTTTGAATATTCCATGCCACGATTCCAAAAAATTATTGAAACTTTGAAAGAAAGCATTATGAATAAATGAGCAATAAAATTTAAACGACAAACATAAATGACAAGCAATGTTCCACCATCGCTTATATTGGGATCCTCATCATTAGTATCACC
>JZKD02S1674032.1:621363-631498 GCA_000966675.3 Picea glauca | reverse complement strand
CACACATATATGACATGATATTTATAATACAAGGTATACATATGTATATAATAAATAAGTAGTTATTTATTATCTAAGGAACACATCCTTTCATGGATGGTCACCATATGTTCTCTATATATGGAACACTCATCATTGTAATAATACATTGATCATATATCATCTCATATTATCTCATATAGAAAAATCAGCATGGTATCAGAGCAGGACTAGACTTGACTCTCTCATAGGAGGGCCTATGAGTGTGTTTGTCCATTAGTTCTATAGAGAGCGGAATTATAGTAGAATTCAACATGAATGATGATTGCTAATTAGATCACATGTCGGGAGGTACGATTGGCTAAAATAGAGGGTGTGCTTGTACTCTTGAGAGAGTTTCCATTAGAGAAACTCACCACAGGTGGGTTCATAGTCCAATATTTTTGTTGAAGGAGACCGTCTAGCATGGAAGAGCCATAACCATCGTGTGGGAGGAGCTGCATGGAAACGTGTGGTCATGAAAGGAAGATGAAATCGTGGTCTTCTGTGGAGGAGAATCAATAGTCGCCACTTGATTTTCACATGAAAAGAGAAGGCATTTGGAGGTCGATGATGTTTCAAGAGCCCAAAACCTCGATTATATGTGCTACCCTGCATGAGTAGTGTGCACCAAGCCCTGCCAGTAGCACCCGACCACTAGGTTCGTATGGCTTTCCATGTGGGCCTAGAACTCAGCTATCACGTTTGGGAATAAAACCTCGAACCTATTCTTTGTGTACAATACCGATGGTGATCGATTGGTGGAGCAATAAACAAGTCACTCAAACGATTGGTTCAACGTCAAATTGATTTCGAAGAAATCACAGTGGCTATCGAGAGAGTGGATCATGATAGTTCCTCTTTTGCAAAGGGGGGAACAAAGGTTTTAATCACATTATTTTCCTTTGGTATTTACTTTTTCTTGGGGACCCTCCCTTCATGGTCACAACCTTGAAGTATTTACCTTTCCTTCGTAATGGATCGAGTTTAAAACATGCACCAAAAGGAAGGAGGTCGTTGAGAACACCTTTCTTACTTACAAGTCTTCCTAGGATATTGTTGCCACAAAGATGGCTCCAACACATCCTATTAGGCTAGGGTTGGATCTTAACTTCTCTGTATTTACTACGAGATTGTAAATTCACCAGATAGGGCCTGCAATCTTGCAAAATAGGCAGTTGATGAGAGCAATGGAATTGACGATGGGTTTATTCATTGAGGACCTAATTCAACTAATAAATGAGAAAGAAGACCACAAGGTCACCAATTTAATAATAGATGTCACATTATGATCCATGCTTGATGCTATTTTGTCTCTGCGATGATGTTGCAAGAACCGCTCTATGGCCGACACTTATTGCTACGTATGAGCTCTGGGATAGATAAATTCTTATAGAACAAAAACCTCATTTAGACTCTGGTTGTCGTATCCCTGGACAATGATAAAGAATTATGTATGTGGAAACAACCCTGTGTGAATGGAAGCTTCAGTACAATAGAGGTAGAGTACATAACATCTAGTGTGGCAATCCATGGAGCAGTATGGCTTCGAAATCTCCTTGCAGATTTATTTGGTCAGATGCTTGAGCCTATGTTGATTCACTGTGACAATCAAATTTGTGTGACACTATCGATGAATCTAGTTTCTAATGATAGAAGTGATTGTAGTAGGCATTGGGAAGCAAGACAACTAGCAACATGGGTCATTATCCCTGATACGAGAACTCTTATTTCTTTGAAGGACAATTTTCCCTGGTACGAGAGCCCAAAAGATGCCTTATTTTATTTGAGCCACTTTCCCTGGTACGGGTGCTCAAAAATGTTATGCAAGTCATCAATATTTCCAGTTCATAAGCAATGAAAGATAAAAGGAGATCAATCCCCTTGATCCTCTATCTTTCTGGTGTAGTCTCCAAAAGGGGAACCTGGTTAGTGGACAGTCAGATCACATGGCAGGTAGCATGATCTATTTTGAAGTCTGACTCAGAGGGAGTCAAGACTCAAGAGGATTCATATAGCTCATTCAAATAATCATACATGGAGGGAAAGACCTTCCAACATGATGTCATGGAGTGACATCACCAGAAATGATGCTTAGAGATAGGTAGTTACTATGAGAAATGTACCTCCCACGATAGGACTATGCCAAATAGGAGAGACATTTTCAGTGACCATGAATGCATGCTATGGTGATGGACCTTGTGATGGAGATACAATATGAGACTCAAAGAGATAAGTTGTAGCAGTCCCAATACATGAGTCGAGCCATGAGATGTTGAGGGAGTAGGGATGGAAAAAATTCCAGTGTATGTAGAGGCACTTCCAGAGAGGGAGGCAATACTGCATCCAGTGAGAGAAGAGATTGAGTTACCTCTAGAGAAGGAGAAAGAGATACCTTTAGTTTCATAGGGAGAAGAGATGGAGGATGAATCACCTCCAGCTTCATAGGGAGAAGTTATTGAGCGACTCTCATTTCCAGATAGAGCAACTGCGGAGGAAGCAATTCCAGAGATAGAGTGGAGGAGCCAGTTGCACAGAGAGAAACCCTAGAGGAGGACAATTGATGATAGAGTAGAGAAGATACTCTCAATCTCAGTGTTTAGTAGTTACAAAGTCCCAAAGAGAGTGGAGGACTTACTCTCAAGTAGAGAGCTAGATATTTCTTTGCAGTAAGCAACCTGAGCCAACTTGTGATTGAGTGGATTGAGTTACAATAGACTAATTGTACTAGTGTGGTACAATTGGATATGTCTCGGGAGATCAAGAGAGAATGCAGAGATATACATTTCTAACCAGCCAGAGAGTGCAGTTGACAGAAAGGGAACCAAAGGGTGCTGCTCTAGCTCGAGATCAGTCAGGATTCGTGGAAGAAGACTTCTATAACACTCAGTACCGCAGAGGTAGAATATATCACAGCTACTAACACGAGTCGTGAAAGTAGTGAGGCTTCAAAGGATTCTCACAAGATTTCATCTGAGACATGGTGTAGATGAAGTACCCATGATTTAACACACAGATGAGCATATTGCTGACATCCAGGGCATTTGACAGATGTTTACCATCAGCTAGTTGGCTAGTTGGTGAATCGCTTTGTTGATGTGAATGTCTTCCATCGTTAAGAGGGAATGCTGATATGATTACATCATGAGAAATTATCCCCGAAGGGTCTTGTGTGGACTAGTAGGGGGAAATGTAGACTTCATCCAGACATGACTCATATGGTTAGATGAAGGAACCAAGACATTGGTTTCACAAGGAAACCTCGATATGTCTTGTGAGACATTAGTTCCATGAGGGAATATTGATATGTCTTATGAGACATTGGTTCCATGTGGGAACCTCGATATTTATTAGACATTGGTTTCATGAGGGAACCTCGATATGTCAAGTATGGTCCAAGATGACTTAGCATGATCAACCCAAAGGGAATAGCCACCCCTTGTAGGATGAGCTAGATAAAGTCTCGTGTATATCAACTACATCCATGACCTGGTGCAAAGGAAGGAAGTATTAGTGCAATACCTTCCTAAAAATGAATAGGTTGTTGATGTTCTTACCAAACCCCTTACCAGGATGAAGTTCGAGTACTTTTGTGATAGACTTGGCATGGAAGAGAATGCCTCCCTCGCTGAGAGGGAGTGTCAGTGTTTGTAGCTTCCTAAGACATTCTCCAGATCGTACTCCTCTGTGAATAAGTTGAGTTGATCCATGAGAACACTTATCTGAGAGGGATAAGTGGGTGTGGGATTATATCCCAACGTCCCTTGTGGAGAGCACATGAGAACAAGTCAAGGGAGTTGACCTTGATGTCACACACTATGGGGAGTTGACCCTAGTGTTTCTAGAGGGAGTAGCCTCTAGAATTCCACATGGGAGTGTCATGTGTGACAAACCTTTTGCTACTACGGTGGTTGTGTACCACTGGCGGAGACTATGTGTCTGTGGACAACAACTATGTACTACTACAGTGGTTGTGTACCACTGGCAGTGACTGTGTGTCACTTGATAGTAGCTGTGTGCTACTAGCAATGGTTGTGTACCACTAGACAATAGTTGTGTACTACTACTTGGGAGAGAGACATCAAAGGATTCTCACAAGATTTCATCTGAGACATGGTGTAGATGAAGTAGCCAGGATTCAACCCACAAATGAGCATATTTCTGACATTCAGGGCATTTGACAGATGTTTACCATCAGCTAGTTGGCTAGTTGGTGAATCGCTTTGTTGATGCGAATGTCTTCCATCGTTAAGAGGGAATGCTGATATGATTACATCATGAGAAATTATCCCCGAAGGGTCTTGTGTGGACTAGTAGGGGGAAATGTAGACTTCATCCAAACATGACTCATATGGTTAGATGAAGGAACCAAGACATTGGTTTCACAAGGAAACCTCGATATGTCTTGTGAGACATTAGTTCTATGAGGGAATATTGATATGTCTTCTGAGACATTGGTTCCATGCGAGAACCTCGATATTTCTTAGACATTGGTTTCATGAGGGAACCTCGATATGTCAAGTATGGTTCAATATGACTTAGCATGATCAACCCAAAGGGAATAGCCACCCCTTGTAGGATGAGCTAGATAAAGTCTCGTGTATATCAACTACATCCATGACATAGTGCAAAGGAAGGAAGTACTGGTGCAATACCTTCATAAAAATGAATAGGTTGTTGATGTTCTTACCAAACCCCTTACTAGGATGAATTTCGAGTACTTCTGTGATAGACTTGACGTGGAAGAGAATGCCTCCCTCGCTGAGAGGGAGTGTCAATGTTTGCAACTTCCTAAGACATTCTCTAGATCATACTCCTCTGTGACTAAGTTGAGTTGATCCATGAGAACACTTATCTGAGAGGAATAAGTGGGTTTGGGATTATATCCCAACGTCCCTTGTGGAGAGCACATGAGAACATGTCAAGGGAGTTGACCTTGATGTCACACACTATGGGGAGTTGACCCTAGTGTTTCTAGAGGGAGTAGCCTCTATAATTCCACATGGGAGTGTCATGTGTGACAAACCTTTTGCTACTACGGTGGTTGTGTACCACTGGCAGAGACTGTGTGTCTTTGGACAACAATTGTGTACTACTATAGTGGTTGTGTACCACTGGTAGTGACTGTGTGTCACTGGACAATAGCTGTGTGCTACTAGAAATGGTTGTGTACCACTAGACAGTAGTTGTGTACTACTATGGATGAAAACAATCATGTTATATTGGATGGCATTGTAGTAGCTGTATGCTACTAGTTGATTATCATGGAGACTACAAGATCACTTGGAGTAGTTGTATTCTGCTTGATTATAGAGACTGTGATGGATGATTCGAGATACCGATGGCATGATAGTAGCCGTGTGATACTATTTGATTATAGAGTAGTTAGTGGACTAATATATGAAGACATTATTGAAAGAAACCTCCCTAGATAATAGGGAGTGTTGATGTTTCAACATCAAGCAGATATTCTCCTAGGATTGGTCATGGTGATTTGACCAGTGGTGAATGGACCAAAGCATAGTATTCAAAGAACAAAATATTCTATGTGCTAGTGTTCCTCTAGTGTGTGGAAACAACATGCAAAATTTCACCCATAAAGGTGTACCTGTAGTGAATGTCCTGAGTAAGCATCAGGCAAAAATTCTCCTAGATTGGGTTATAGACCAAGGGAGATAGGATACATTTATCACAAAGGTGTACTTGTGGTAAATGGGCCTAGGAATAGTCCTTCCTTGATCATGAAAAGGAATAATATGGATTCGAGGTGCTCGAGGTGCTTTCCACGTGTCACTTAGCATCAAGATGACATTTCACTCATAGGGGTGTACCTTTGGTGAATGGCCCTGGTGTGGTAATTTTCCTAGTTATGGTGATTTGAAAAGGAATGATAAATATTGAATATAATATATGCTATCACATGCAGACCTAGAGTGACCCTAATCTCATAGAGAGTCAATTGGCTTAGAGGGAGATCCATAGAAGGAGTTTCCCCTCATTTCAGGTGGGAGAGAGACATCTCCCAAGACTGACAGACAAGTGTCATGAGTCTAGGGTGAAATTTGTATACTTCAGAGACAAGATTTGACATGATGAAGAATACATCCCTCGTTGAGAGGGAGTGTTGATGTTTGAACAACATTGAGAAGATATATATATATATATATATATATATTGCATGATATTTATAATACAAGTTATAAATATATATAATAAATAAGTAGTTATTTATTATCCAAGGGACACATCATTTCATGTATGGTCACCATATGTTCTCTATATATGGAACACTCATCATTAATAATACATCGATCATATTTAATCTCATATTTTCTCATATAGAAAAATCAATAGAAGCGATACCAAAAAATCTCTACAACAATACATAAAGATGTTCTGCCCATCAACTAAGATTATCATTCAAATAACTTCAAATATTACAAGGGCTCCCGTACTTGGGAAAATAGCCCACAAAGAAACACATAAAACTATGAATAATCCTGTAAACCCTCGCAACTCCCGATATATTGTACGACCTCAATATTTCACATTTCCTAAGATGCACACACCTTTCCTTAAGAAAACCTGTGTATACGTGCTTATTTCCACTAAAACCTGCATACACACACTCAAAGACTATACAAAACTCCGTACTACGCGATCCTTTTGTCATAGCTCCAATTGGATGAAACCCACTTATGATTGCCCCTATTTAGTCTTCTCCCTGACTTGATGTCTAAATAGAAGTCCTTATACACCTATCCAAGATCTCCTTGAATCATGGTATTTTGTGATCCAATCCTCTCTCACTCAAAAGAGTATCAAGTGTAAAGTGTCTTCTCCATCACCCTTGCCTTCATTTTATAAGATTGAGTTATGACCTAACCCTAATCTCCAAAGTGATTGATGGTTGAGATTACTTCTCACCTCACTTGAGATCAATGACTACTATTTAATTCACTAATGCTAATTAAATAATTTCTTATAAAACTCAAATCACTAATAAAATATATTAACTATAATAATTCCTTTAATTGAAGTAAAGTCTCAAGGTAGAATACTTTTGATGACTTTCACACGTCTAGACACTTAGACCTGTGCGGAAATACTTGTCCGATGCTACCAACATCAACACTCCCTCTTAGCGAGGAAGGTATTCTGCACCACTCCAAGTTTGTCTCTGAAGAACACAAACTTCCCTTTAACCAAGGGTTTGGTCAGAATATCTACAACCTTCTCATCTGTGGAAATATATTGAAGCTTTACTTCTCCCTTTTGGATCCCATCTTGAATGAAGTGACATATGTTCTTTATATGCTTAGACCTATCATGGAATACTATATTCTCTGAGATTTCGATACAAATTTGATTATCACAGTATATCACCATAGGCTCCAACTCTTGATCAAATAAATTTGTAATCAAATTGTGAAACCAAATGGCTTCAAAACTAGCCATACTTGTTGCCATATATTCTACCTTGCTAAACTCCGTGCTACAAAAGTATGCTTCCTACTGAACCATGTAATCATTGTTGATCCTAAGTTGAAGCAACACCCTAAGGTGCTCTTTCTGTCTACTACACTCCATGCCCAATCTGAGTCTAAATATCCCTGTAGCCTCACTCATCTCCTCCAAGATACCTCAATCCATACTCCACTATACCTCTCAAGTAACCGAGCACATACTTTGCTGCTATCCAATGCACCTACCTTGACTCCACCATGAACTGACTCAAGGTGTTCAAAAAAAACATATATCTATCCTTATGTTGACAAAATACATCAAGGACTCTATCAACTACCTATATATCTTGGGATCCACCAACTCTGAATCTGAGGTGATAACCTTCTTCATATTGGTAACCATAGGTGTAGCCATCGGTCTACAGTCCTCCATAATGAATCTCCTCAAGATATCTACTGTATACTTCACTTGAAAAAGGAAGATATATCCTGATACATGCCATACCAATAAACCTAAGAAATATTGCATCAATTCAACGTCCTGAATCTTGAACTTAGTAGCTAAATCTTCTTTTCTCCTTGCAATAAGCTCCTCTGC
This sequence comes from Picea glauca, assembly GCA_000966675.3. Classification (NCBI taxonomy): domain Eukaryota; kingdom Viridiplantae; phylum Streptophyta; class Pinopsida; order Pinales; family Pinaceae; genus Picea; species Picea glauca. Next base: position 623,416 of record JZKD02S1674032.1, on the reverse strand, counting down.
ACCTCTGAGAAACAAATCATCAACGTAAAAAATCAAGATGAGTGGATCTGCCCCAAAAAGTATGAAGTACAAGTTAGGATCAACCTCACTCTTGGTAAAGTTCATACTCTTCAAGTATCCATCAATCCTAGAATACCATGCCCTGTGTGCCTTCTTGAGTTCGTACAAGGCTTTCTTAAGCCTACACACATGAGATTCCCTCCCATGTACCTCAAAGCCATAAGTTTTATCTATATATACTTCCTCCTCAATGATCCCATTGAAGAAAAATGTCCTCACATCTATATGATGAATCCTCCACCTCATAATTGAAGCAATAAAAATAACAACTTTAATAGAAGCATACTTAGCGACCGAAGAAAATTTCTCCTCGTAGTCCACTCCCTCTTTCTGGGAGAACCCTCTTGCCACAAACCTCACCTTGAACTTCTCGATGCTACCATATGAAACATGCTTGATCTTGTATAGCCACATGTAACTCACAATTGACTTCTCCTCTGGTCTCGACACTATGTCCCAAACATAATTCCTCATAACAGAGGCATACTCCTCTACCATGGAATCCTGCCAAACTTGCTAATCTAGTGCTTCCTCAAAACTATAACACTGAGCATCAATGATGCTACTCATAAGTGCCATATAATTTAGAAAATTCCTTGGAGGCTTGAGCTCTCTGATTTCACTCCTAGAAGCCTCACCAACATCCCTCAATGTATGTAATAGCAACCCGGGTCTCCTGACAGAACTGGAAGGGGATAACTCCTCCTCCCCATCTGAAGTATGACTCATTTTTGAATGATGATCATCCTTCAGATCTTGCTACTCTTCATCCTCTATCACTACTGATGACTCCTGATATTTTCTAGATGTCAAGCTCTCCTCGAACTTAACATCGCTGCACAAAACTATTTTCCTATGTGCTAGAATGAAGATCCTGTAAGCCTTTGAGGTCTCATTGTACCCCACAAATATACCCTTCTGTCTTGAAGGCTCCAACTTTGTCCTCTTATCCACAGGAACATGGATGTATACTGGACAACCAAAGATCCTTAAATGTCCTATCTCTGGCCTCATCCCTAAGAATGTATCCTCCAGAGTCTTGTCCCCCAATATCATGTGAGAACTCATGTTCTACACATATACTGTCATGTTACACACCTACGCCCAAAGAAACATAGGAAACTCCTAGTCATGTATCATAGCCCTGGAAGAACCAATTCTTTCTCTCCACAACCCCATTTTGCTGAGGGTTGTATGAAACTGTTAGCTCCCTCTTGATCCCTTCCTCCTTGCAGGAATCCTTGAAGTCATTGGGGGTGTACTCTCCCCCATTATTCGAACTCAATACCTTGATATTATTTTTGTCTGGTTCTCCACCTGAGCCCTGAACTCCATAAATAGACCGAAGGCCTCATCCTTTTTCTTCATAAACAAGATCCAGGTTTTCCTTGAAAAGTCATCAGTAAATGTCACATAGTATGGAACTTCTTGCACTAATGATACTAACATCGACCCACTCACGTATGAACGTATAAGATCTAATATCCCCTTGGACCTACTCTCACTTCTTTAGTCTTGTCATTCTTTCCAAGTGCTTAACGCTGAACTCTGGAAGACCTGTAAAAATCCCCCTCAGAATCGACAATCACCTCTAGTGTAACATCCCAAAATCTTGTGCCATAGCTCACATAAGCTATAAATTTCATGCACCAAATCCTGAACATGCTTGACCTACAACCTATATAAAGTGACCTCTCTAACCCCAACGAACTCTTTTGTGTTCTAGCTATTTTTTTCTGGACGTATGAATACTTGTCCTCTCTGAAAAGTAATGACAAAACCCTTGTCCTCCATGGATGACGCTGAGAGAAAATTCATCTTCACTCCTAGTACATAAAGCACATCCTAGGCATCAAACGAACCTGCTAACTCAAGCTGAAATAAAATTATTCCCTCTCCCTTCACTGCATGCTTGGTGTTGGAGAAATTTCTATTTTTCCGCACACTAGTTCAGTGGGATTTAACTGACTAGTTTTATTTTATAATTTATAAT
>JZKD02S1674032.1:573739-591207 GCA_000966675.3 Picea glauca | reverse complement strand
ATGTCATCATAAAACATCTTATCATAAAAGAGTTACATGCAATTACATCATGTCATCACATTAGGAGATACTATGATAAGAAATCTAACCTCAACATATCTTCATCAAATATATAACATCACATCAACATAATAGATGGAACGACATATTATCATACCATCATGAAAATGATAATCATCTCAACACATTTCATATGTAGGGTAAATAAACATCAAGAGCGCTCTTATCATGATTTCATTAGCAAAATCAAATTTACTAACCTGCATAAATACGTAGTGAATACTAGATTTTATATCTAAGACATGGATTATCATCAAAACATATATATATCCCATGGATCTACTTAGTTAAGTTTGTCAACCTAGGTTGGATCATTAATACTATGACTACTAGGTTCTTATCAAGATACCGATTGTTTTTTCAACAATCATTTCCTCTTTTTTCAACAAGAAGGTTGACAATTTAAGGGGTATGTATAATCACCCTAGTAATTTGCTATACAATTTCCTTGTCTTAATACACGGTTAGCCTTCAAGTAAGCCCCAATCACTCAATCCACCACAATTAAAGAAAATATTCTTATTGAGCAAACTATTAATGGTATTAATAGCATGCCTAAAATCATCAAAGTCCAAATCAAATATGCCTCTAAATCCTCTTTTAATGATTTTTCATTCCAATAGTCATCTCACTTAAGCAAAGTCACAAGCTCATTCAACACTATCAAATGAGTATATTGCAAAGTAAAAAATCAAGGCATATGAAACTTTGGTGATGTAAAATTTCAATCCATTTCACATTTTCTTGAGAATGTGAGTTTTTAATTAGTTTATGTGTTGATTCATAAAGTAACTCAATCATGCAGAGACTCCTCCTAGAAATTTTCTCCATTCAAACAGTCACATGCAAACTAAATCCAATCCTTTATCATTATGTACATAAGCCAAAATGTCAAGTGAGAAAATGATCATGTTTGACATATATGCAATTTATTCTTTAGAAAGTAGCAATATGGAAACAAGGAAATTCTTCCTTTTAAAAAAAATCATTTTTCAAGCTATTTTCTCCCCCTCTTCAAGATGCGACATCCTTGGAGCAAGACTACTCAATGACCATCAAATACTACAATTCAACAATCACTTGAATCCATCATATATATTCTCAATGATCGTTGGGTTATATTGATAGAGTCAGTTATGCAATATCATTTCAACCTTCTTCCTTCAACGATGCTCATAAACCAACCAAGACAAATATATGTTCTAAAATGCAATCATAAATCCTTTGGATTGAAATTTAAGACAAAAATTCCACCAATTTCCCTCTAAATTCACCATAATAACCACATTTTTCATACTAGTAATATCAAGCCAACAGTACTAACGTTGTGCTTAAGGCAGTGGAAACAATATCACATATTTGTTACCTAAGATCCTTCCAAAACCTAGGGTGACAATGAGTTAATGACACATTCCTACAACTCTTTAAACAAGTGAACAATTGAATCATGGTTCTATATATTTAAATAGGTTAAACGATATGCCTTTTATAACAACTATATGAACTTTTACACATGCCCAACCTATCTTGCAAATTTCCAAAATCCAAATATTTGTATCCACTACTCTTGTTGCTTGTCCTCTCTCTTGAACAATATGCCTTTTATAACAACTATATGAACTTTTACATGTGCCCAACCTATCTTGCAAATTTCCAAAATCCCAATATTTTCACCCACTACACTTGTTGCTTTTCCTCTCTCTCGAATTCCATAGATTCCAAGGGCATAATTGAACTTTATCAAGATTCTCACCAAATTCATTCTAGGAACCATTAGACTTTGTACACCCCCATACCCTCTACTCTAGGAACAATCTCAAAAAAATTATAACGCTTAAAAAATTAAACTAGAATATTGAATTTACCATGGTCTGAATAGAAAATTTTAGAGTGCAGATATTTTGATACTTTATCATTTGGATCCAACTCAACATCATTGTCATGAAGAGTATCATATGTGAAAACATTATGCACTTGGGTTTCAACTGGATATTCCATGCTTTCTGATATAGTTTCCTTTCCCATAATCAACACCCTCTATTACTAGGGAAACTTGATAATTCTCAAGGTTTAGAGTAAAAAAGACTATGTGGAAGTTCCTTTAGATAGAGTTCACGTTCCCTTGTTTCAATCACTGGATAAAAACATCAAGTCACAGGCCAAAATTTTAATAGTAAATCTCAGGATTAAGTAGTATGTAGGTGGAGAATGGAAGTAAACAATGGATGCTCCACAAGGAATCCCAGTCGAATTAGCATTAACATGCATCTGTTCTCTTTTATTTATTCTATTGTATTCATAAAATATCACAACTCATTCATCAATGATAACCTATGGACCATGAATAACCAATGATAAGAAATAAAGAGTATTCAATGTATTCAACAATAGCTTGCTAAGTAACGTACATTTATTATTTACAAAGGCATATCCAAATGAAGTCTCAATAGGGATTATTATGAAGTATAGTCAGATGTTCATGGGGAATGACAATAGAAATAAAACCAACGAGATTTTCATTCACTTAATCCTACAAATATATCAATGGACTAATGGATCAATATGGTTGTAATAAGACACTGGTTGACACTAAATAAGGAGAAAAGTCACATCCCAAATTGCACAATACGTTGTGATGCACATGCACTTTCCCCACACCCACAGGTCAGAAGGTCCGCGCGCTCATAGGATCTTTCCTTTCACTCGGCCCGAAGAACACTAACCAGTCCTTCTATTTCCATGTCGGGAAATCTGCACCCACATGAATCCTCATGGGATCCCCTATTCACACTCCGGGGATCGGACTTCGCAACTTTGCGAGGTCAGTGGTCGAGCGTTGGACTCTCGAATCCCCGAATCCCGATATAGTCAACGCCGACCTTTTTTCCTTTCCTTTCAGAACTTCCCTATCGCGATTTCGGCACTCGTGATGTCGAAAAACCTGTCTTACCGACTCTCGAACCCTGATATGCCAAAACTCCGACACACGCGAGAGTTTGACCTTTCAACGCTACTTCACTTCATCGGTGTTTCAGAGTTCGCAATCTCGTGAATCCTAATGCATATGTTTCAGGACTTCTCGCCAGGAAACTCCGAAATAGTGTGCCAGCTGTCCACTCGCCGACTCCACTATGCCCCACACAAATCTTCTTGGCTGTCGAGATATCGCGTTTCACGATTTCACGATTCCCGTTGCAATGTTTACGGGACTACCACCCGTGAAAACCCGATATGGAAATCTACGAGCAGATCCGATGACCCTTATGGCTTGGATCCATGGTCCTGCCCCTCCCGAGCTTTGAACCCTTTGGGAATACTTGGTGTATCTCAGAGAATCCTCCTCAGAGAATACCGACCGTCCATTCCTCCTTGGCGATTCCTATGAATGACCAAGCATTCCTCCACAACTTGCCCACCCGCGGCGCGAATTTATGACGCTTCTTACACACTTCTAGTCATAGCTTCCCTGCGCTGTCCTTCAACAATTTCGAAGGCCTTATCCTTCTTGAGATTTTCCCAACTCTAAATCTTTCAGAAAACCTTGCATGCACTCCTCACGACAGACATTCAACCCCTTCCAAGTGTTGAATCCTTTCGATTCTGTGCACACCTGCAGCAACAGCCCCTCAATTCTTCTCTCAGGTTCACAACCCTGACACTCACTTGGCCTACGCACTCCTTGCATGGCTCCTGTGCCCAACTGCACCTTTAGGGTGAATGAGAACAAAATAAACCCTATCTGAACCCTCTGTCAATGCACTCCTTGCGGACAATTCGACTGCACTCCTTGCAGGAATCCTTGTTCAGATAGAGAAACAATTGAAAATCATTCCTGTTTCCTTTCAGACTTCCACTCAACACATGAAATCATATACACAACATATAAAGAAAATGTATATTAGGAAACAAACATTCATGAGCATATCATTCAACATCAATACACAGAGAACAAACACAAAACCATGAATTTGAATCAACCTCTTTCTATTAATCCAAATATCTGTACATGGGTGTTCTTACATAGCTCTCTGCTTGCTCTTGCTCTTCTTAGCAATGCTCATAATAATAATCTAATGTTACAATACACAATGAGGGTGTCTATATCCCGTTTCCCTCTTGCGCTCTAAAGTTGTCTAATCTAGAATTAAATTCTATCTACCTACATTAACTACCTTAAATGCCTTCTACCTACTAAGGACGAGAGCAATCGCTGAAGGTCCAATTTCGTTATACAAGTGCACTTCTCCTTTAATGACTTTATTTAAGATCGCGAACAACTTCAAGGTGATTTCAAAATTTGCGCTGGCGCTTGTCCAACTGTCCAATTGCTTCCACGCTGGCTTGCTTGATGTTGGTGATGCTCCTGCATCATACTCCCTCGCTTGAAAATTTTCATGGGCTCCTGTCCATGAGCTCAGGCACGGTCTGTCCATGCCTCTAAATTTCTTCTTCGGTCTCCCAGCTGGCATATTCAACTGGATGGTTCTTCCATTTGACCAGATACTCAAAGTATTTCCTTCGCCTGGTCCTTTTGCTTACTCTCTTGTCCAGTATGCACTCCATCTACGGCTTATCTGCAACTGGCATATGCTTTGTCCACTGGATCACTGGTTGTTCATTTCTAGTCTCTGTTTCCTCAGCTTTATATGGGTACAAATATGAGATATTGAATATTGGAGAAATTCCGATCCCATTGGGTAATTCAATCTCATAAGCATTCGCCCCAAATTTCTTCAAGACCCTGCATGGTCCGATTTTCTTCATCTTCAGCTTATTATATGTTCCTCTCGAGAACCTTTCTTTCCTCAAATGTGCTAGAACCAAGTCACCAACTTCAAACTGAAGTTGTCTCTTGCGCTGATCTGCCCTGCGCTTATATTCCTATCTTGAATTCTGTAACCGCTCCTTCACCTGGCTGTGAAGTTCTTTCATCGCCTCTGCAAATTCTTCTGCACTAGCACTCCTAGTTGCAGTTTGTTCTGAATCTCTCAGTTCAGAAATTCCTCTCGGCTGCATGCCATAGACAATCTGAAATGGACTTTGCCCTATGCTCCTGTTAACCAAGTCATTATAAGAAAACTTTGCCTGTGGTAATATGTTGTCCCACTGGCTGTGGTGTTCTATCACCAAGCTTCTCAGCAAGTCTCCCAGACTTCTATTCACCACTTCTGTTTGTCCATCCGTTTGAGGATGATAAGCCAAACTAAATGACAAGTTAGTTCCCATCTTCTTCCATAAGGTCCTCCAAAAATTCCCTATGAATTTTGTATTTCGATCCGAAACTATGTTTCTTGGCAACCCATGAAGTCGAATGACCTCTTTGAAAAACAGATTCGCAATGTGATTTGCGTCACTGGTTTTTTGACATGGTATAAAGTGTGCCATCTTGGAAAATCTATCCACCACCACAAAGATTGAGTCACAACCTCTTTGTGTTATTGGCAACCCCAATACAAAATCCATGCTAATTGCATCCCACGACCTCTCTGCTATGGGCAATGGTTGATAGAATCCCACATTCTGCTTCCTTCCCTTCGAATGCTGGCAAATTCTGCATCTGTCCATGAATCTCTTGACATTTTCTCGCATTCCCGGCCAAAAATATGACTCATTCAATTTTGTGAACGTCTTGTCGTGACCAAAGTGCCCTGCCAATCCTCCACTGTGTTTCTCCTTCAACAAATTCTCCCTCATGGAGCATTTCAGAATACACAGTTGATTTCCCCTAAACAATAATCCCTCCTGGATCATGTATTGTATCCACTGGCTTCTATCCCTGAGAATTGGATTCTCAGCTGCTTCATACGCCTCCTTAAAATCCTGATCATCGGCGTACATGTCCCTGAGATCATCAAAACCCAACGTTTTGACTTTGAACTCCTGCAACAACAAAAACTTCCCGCTCAAAGCATCAACAACTTTGTTAGTAGTACCAGAAATATGTTTTATCACAAAAGTGAATTTTTTCATGTACTCAACCCATTTGACATGCTTCTGATTCAACTTTTCCTATTGAGTCACAAACTGCAGTGCATGATTATCACTGTACTAGACAAACTCTTTTGGGATCAAGTAATGCCTCCATTTCTTTAATGCCTGTATGATAGCATAAAACTCCTTATCATAAGTGGAGTATTTTATCTTTGCTTCATTCAGCTTCTCACTGAAGTATGCTATCGGCCTGTCTTCTTGACTCAAGACTGCCCCTATTGCAAATCCACTTGCATCGCATTTCACCTGAAATGTCTTTTGGAAATCCGGCAACACAAAAACTGATTGTTCCGTAATCTTCCTCTTCAACAGATTAAAACTTTTCTCGGCCTCTTTAGTCCAGTGAAAAGACTTGTGTCTTTTCTTCACTGTGTCCATCATCGCTGCACTAATTCCACTGAAATTCTTGATGAACTTTCAGTAGAAACTAGCCAATCCGTGAAAACTTCTCACCTCAAATATATTCTTCGGTGATGGCCAATTATTGATTACCCCCACCTTATTTGGATCCATCCTCAACTCATTTGCCGAAATAACAAATCCCAAGTAAATGAGCTCTGTCTTCATGAATGAGGATTTCTTCATGTTTATCAACAACTTCTCCTACTATAGTTTCTGCATCACTGTAGCCAAATGCTTCAGATGCTCTACCACCATTTTACTGTAAACCAATATGTCATCCAAATACACAATGAAAAAATTTCCGATGAACTCCCTCAGGACTTCGTTCATCAACCTCATGAAGGTACTTGGTGCATTTGTTAAGCCAAACGGCATAACAATCCATTCATACAACCCTTCATTAGTTTTGAATGTTGTCTTCCATTCATCACCTTCTCTCATGCGGATTTGATGATAACCTCTTTTCAAATCAATCTTTGAAAATACTTTGCTCCACTCAAGCAATCCATCAGATCATCCATCCTCGACAATGGAAATCTGTACCTGATGGTTATCTTGTTGATCGCCCTCGAGTCATTACACATCCTCTAGCCTTCGTCTTTCTTCGGACTGAGTACTGTTGGAATAGCACATGGACTCAAGCTTTCCCTGACCAAACCTTTGTCCAACAATCCCTGGACTTGCCTCTTAACCTCTTCATTCTCTTGCGGTGTCAATCTATACGCGGCTTTGTTTGGAAAACTGGCTCTTGGTATGAGATCAATATGATGACTCACACTTCTGATCGGTGGCAACGAATGAGGTAGTTCGTCCACTATGATGTTAGCGAACTCTTCCAGTAGTTCCTGAACTTCTTCTGGTAAATCATCCACTCTTGTGCTGGTCAGAACAATCCTTGGCTTTATGACCACAATAAACTGTGCATCCTCCTTCTTATTAACCTCGGTAAGAAGTTCCTTCCCACTCATGAGAAGTACAATGTTGCTTACTTCCATTTTCACCTCCTTATCCTTGATTGGAAGCAACATGTGTGTCCTCCCATTCTTCTCCAGGGTGTATGTGTTCATTCTCCCATCATGAATCACATTCCTATCATATTTCCATGGTCTACCCAGCAATAGATGACAAACATCCATAGGAATGACATCACATAAAATCTTATCATTATATCCTCCTATCTTGAATTCAACTAAACATTGTTTAGTGATAGTTACCTGATGTCCTTTTTGTAGCCACGAAACTCTGTATGGGCTTGGATGATCAGTTGTCTCCAGCTCCAGTTTTTCTACCATCTCCGTAGAAATGAGATTATCCGTGCTACCACTGTCTACAATGACCTTGCATACCCTGTCCTTGGTTTTGCAAGTAGTCCTAAAAAGTCTGGTCCTTTGGACTGAACTCTCCACCTCCTTCTCGGGTGTCAAAAGGACTTTTCGCATCATCAGTGATCTTCCACCTTTAGCGTCTTCTGCTTCAACATCCCGCCTTTGTGCCTCGGCGATGTGAGCTTCTCCACTTTCCTTCTTCTTGTCTGGACACTCGTAAGACTTGTGCCCATTATTTCCACATGTGAAGCATGTGATTACTCCACCTCTTCCTCTTCCTCTACCTCTAGTACGAGGAAAAGTGTTGTTGTCAGCATAATCTCCTCTCTTCTCATTATGCTGTCCTCTCTATTCAACATATGGCCCTCTCTTTGAGGTCCCACCTCTCTCAGTTCGAGTTGGGGGTTTTTTCTAGTCCTCCTTGGGCTTCTGATATTTGTCTTGGACAACTGATTTGCCTCTGGGATGACTTTTGCCTCAGCCTCTCTGACTCTTCTTTCGGCTCAGCTTCTCTTCCGCTTTCAGAGCCATATGATAAGCATCTTCCATCGTTCAGATGGTTACCATGCTCATCTCATTCTGGATATCATATCTCAGACCATTCAGATATCTGACAACCTTCTCATCATCGCTCTCCCGATGACCTGCCCTGATGTTCAGCTTATAGAATTCCTCAGTGTATTATTTCACTGTCATCAGCTTCTGTCTCAGGTTCTGCATCCTCCAGAACAGAGTAATTTGATAATCCCTGGGGATGAATTTCGCCTTCATCTTTGTGATCATTTTGTCCTAGATTTTGATCTTCTAAATGCCCTTGTAGCATCTGTTAGCTTGTAGTTCATCCCACCACAATGCTGCATGTCCCTTCAATCTAGTGACAACATGCTTGACCTTCTTGTCTTCCTCAACATCTTCGTAGTTGAAGTATGTGTCTAGAGCTCTAATCCAGTCTAGACTCTCCTCTGCATCCAAGTTTCCCTCATAAACTGGAATGCCCATTTTTTCTCTTCCACCCATCCTGGCAATAGCTCTGATCAAATGTTCATTTGATGCATCTTCAGCTGCAACTTCTTCTTCATGTTCAGCCTCAATTTCACTCTCAGAATCACTGAGATCCCCCACACTGGCTGTGCATCTTTGCGCTGTCTCCATGTCTTCAAGTCTAGCTCATAGATCACACATTTCTCTCTCCATAGCTAGATCTATCATCTGCCTGCCTCTTCTTCTTGGCATTTCCCTATCCTCTGGATTAGGTGATTGCACGTCCCTTCTCCTTGGCGGCATGGAAAATTCTCTTTCTTCTCTGCTACAGAAAGCAAAGAACCTTTCTGTGCTCTGATACCACAAATGATGCACACGCACTTTCCCCACATCCGTAGGTCGGAAGGTCTGCGCGCTCACAGGATCTTTCCTTTCACTCGGCCCGAAGAACACTAACCAATCCTTCTATTTCCCAGTCAGGAAATCTGCACTAACATGAATCCTCATGGGATCCCCTCTTCACACTCGGGGGATCGGACTTTGCAACTTCGCAAGGTCAGTGGTCGAGCGTTGGAATCTCGAATCCCCGAATCCTGATATAGTCAACACTAACATTTTTCCCTTTCCTTTCAGAACTTCCCTATCGTGATTTTGACACTCGCGATGTCGAACAACCTGTCTTACCGACTCCTGAACCCCGATATGCCAAAAATCTGACACACGCGTGAGTTTGACCTTTCAACGCTACTTCACTTCATCAGTGTTTTGGAGTTTGCAATCTCGCGAATCCTAATGCATATGTTTCGAGACTTCTCGCCACGAAACTCTGAAATAGTGTGCCACCTATCCACTCGCCGACTCCACTGTGGCCCACAAAAATCTTCTTGGCTGTCGAGATATCACGTTTCACGATTTCATGATTCCCGTTGCAATGTTTATGGGACTACCACCCGCGAAAACCCGATATGGAAATCTACAAGCAGATCCAATAGCCCTTATGGCTTGGATCCACGGTCCTGCCCCTCCTAAACTTTGAACCCTTTGGGAATACTCGGCGTATCTCCCCTGCTTCTCTATGAGATCCAATGGCTCACGGGATGTCGCAAATCCTCCTCAGAGAATACCGACCGTCCGTTCCTCCTTGGTGATTCCTGTGAATGACCAAGCGTTCCTCCACAACTTGTCCACCTGTGGCACGAATTTACGATGCTTCTTACACACTTCCAGTCACAACTTCCCTACGCTGTCCTTCAACGATTTCGAAGGCCTTATCCTTCCTGAGCTTTTCTGAATCTTTCAGAAAACCTTGCACGCACTCCTCGTGACAAACATTCAACCCCTTCCAAGTGTTGAATCCTTTCGATTTTGCGCACACCTGCAGCAACAACCCCTCAATTCTTCCCTCAGGTTCGCAACCCTGAGACTCACTTGGCCTGCACACTCCTTTCATGGCTCCTGTGCCCAACTACACCTTTAGGGTGAATGAGAACAAAATCAACCCTATCTGAACCCTCTGTCAATGCACTCCTTGCCGACAATTCGAGTGCACTCCTTGCAGGAATCCTTGTTCAGATAGAGAAACAATTGAAACTCATTCCTGTTTCCTTTTAGACTTCCACTCAACACATGAAATCATATACACAACATATAAAGAAAATGTATAACATGAAACAAACATTCATGAGCATATCATTCAACATCAATACATAGAGAACAAACACAAAACCATGAATTTGAATCAACCTCTTTCTATTAATACAAATATCTGTACATGGGTGTTCTTACACAAATCTCTGCTTGCTCTTGCTCTTCTCAACAATGCTCATAATAATAATCTAATGTTACAATACACAATGAGGGTGTCTATATCCCGTTTCCCTCTTGTGCTCTAAAGCTGTCTAGTCTAGAATTAAATTCTATCTACCTACATTAACTACCTTAAATGCCTTCTACCTACTAAGGACGAGAGCAATCGTTGAAGGTCCAATTTCATTATACAAGTGCGCTTCTCCTTTAATGACTTCATTTAAGATCGCGCAACAACTTCAAGGTGATTTCAAAATTTGCGCTGGCACTTGTCCAGTTGTCCAATTGCTTCTGCGCTGGCTCGCTTGATGTTGGTGATGCTTTTGCATCACGTTGCATGACTATATTATGACTAGATTCTTAAATATCGCACCAACATTTCCCACAGGGATGAAGAGACTAGATCATAGGTCAAGTAAGTGACCCAATATCATATCACACTCTCTATGCAATAATATATTATTTTTCTCATATGACAATACAAATTCCCAACCAGGAGAATATTTAGAAATGATATGCACCCAAACAATATTTTTGGGGTGTTTAAGCTAGGGATATGATTTGACAATCCAAGTCAACCCAAAAATCAGGTAACGTTCTACTAAAAGGAAGACTCAAATCCAACTGTATTTTTGCAGTTTTATAACAGTGAATGGATTGTGGCATGGACATTATAGTTGAGGAAATTATTCAAGAATATTTTAGGTCACTGGAGTAGCTTTGAAATCAACTTTTCATCTAGAACACTTTAAAAGAAAACACAACTTGCAACACTCCTTAAAAAAATAACGAGATATATATACCTTAGATTTAACCTCTGTAGATCATACTAATTCGACAACTATGAAAAATAGAGAGGACAGGTAACACCGAACAGGTTTAAAGTGACATTGGAGTGCAATAATAACTTGTTGATTTACTAGATCAATATTAGACTAAACAATGTTGGAACAACCATCCATAATATGGGATATTCTTTGGTATTCATTCTTGCAAACCCTCCAGAATATGGTAGTCGTCACAGTGAGTAGAAGGTTAAGTAAGTAAAATTTTGGAGTAATGGTTTTATTTTCCTAAGGGATGGTTTTGTTGTTGGGATAAATTGAAGCAATAACGATTCCCCTCCAAAATAAGACATGCCTTGTATCTGGCCTTGAAACCTTGTGGTTTTGGAACAAAAATTAGATCAGTTCAAGTGAGGGGAAGATCTAACGACTACATCTCTTCCATTCTTCTCTCTCATTGTGTGTTTTCTCTTATCTCTTTATAGGTGCATTGATGATTTATGGGATTTTCGATTGCAATTTCATTGGTCCTAAATCAAAATTTTCTATGCATTAATAGTTGCACTTACCTCATCACAAACCATTAAAATTTATCTAACATCCACATAATTATATCATCCCTCCATCCATATTTTATCTATCAGTTCTTCTCAGCCAACCCTTGTTTTAGTCTATCTCGTACATACATGAAGGAAAAACAATGTGGTATAACAAAATTAAGATTAGACCCCAAAATATGTAATTAGTGCTTAGCAGACTAACCTTACCAAAAGCTAGTTTATGTTGTGATCGATCATTATGGCTACTATATTATATAATAACAACAACATTCCAACCTGGTAGGGTTGATGCCCATGCCTACGATGGGATGGTCACCAAATGCACCATTAATACAACAACTTGAAATTGATCCAATGCGATAGGATGGTCACCAAATATACCAACTTAGTGGATAGTCTCATATTGTTGGTGTCACTTTGAGTCATTGAGTTGGCTCCACCTTCATAGTAGAATGCCTTCAATAGCCCACATATGCACATGTCTCCAAAATACAACAACCATGTACACCATGGCATGCCAAAATAAATAGTAACACACACATGTATGTATGTATAGTAACCCTTAGAGCATTTTTACATCCATCACACATAAAAAATAATGCCCACCATCAACAATCCAACAAGTTTTAAAAACTGGGATACGAGAGAAAAGAGATTGAAAACTAAAAATATAGCATAGGTAAATGAAAACTGGCAAAATTAGTAGTGTAAAATAATCACATGCATCGATACAATGAAGAATAAGATATGAGGAGAATAACTAAAATAATTTATTAAGATAATGCTCAACACAGGTACACGGTGATTTTCTAATCTTACCCAATTTGTCAAGTATTATAATGCATCCATCTTAATTTTATGCATGCTTATACCTCTATTTTATATACCATACAAGAGTTTTTTTCACTACCATGTGGACGCTTATGCCTCTATTTTATACAATGAAAGAAATATGCACGTTTATGCTTCAATTTTATAGGATAAAAGAGAACCATGATTTAGATCCACTGTACATGTCATGCAGGGATTAAAATGTCGTATATTGTTGAAAAGGAAAAAAATATCTCACGTGATAGTTTGAGTTGCACTAGGAGCAATTAGTGCTACATTTGATGGGTTAGATATTTAGTAACACAAAATGCTTTAGAGAAGTGATGCCAATGACTAGACCTTAAGATAATGAGCTCTAGAAGTCATAAACATATCGGGATAGCAAGTTATAGGGCCATCAATACGCAACAACATATAATTTATGTCAAATAAAGGGAACATACCTTATTTATTTTGTTCACTCATGTATTTGATTCAATTCAATGTATAGCCTAAAATCTCAGATCCAATCCAGATTTTGAACCTTAGCCATTTCAAAACAGATTCATCCTTTAAGAGAATAGGTCATACTAAMCTATTCATGCAACAMTTAGGTTCATTAGGTTAGAAAAATGCTAGATCCAATAAATAAGAACCTTTGCTCATAATTTTGAACCTGCAAATCCGATAAAGGATAAACTTGAAAAACATCAGTTTGGTTAGGAAAAACAAAGGATGTGTTAGATATGTGCATGGGTTTAAGAATAAAACATTAGAGCTAATGATTTAGACAAAAGTTGATTTGAAAATTTTACTATTAAAGGAGTGTGACCTGCAAAGAATCTCAAGCTTACTACAAAAAATGGAGAATTTAGCTCAAAGATGAAGTGTTAGGAAGTAAGCCATATTTTAACCTAATTTAGGAAGGCCCATGGGCACTAAGGGTTAGAACCTACGCTTTGATATCATGTGTAATGGTATGATCTACTAACAATCATAAATACAAAAAAATCACCCAATTAAATAACCATTGATTCATAACATAAAGAAACCTCCACGAAATTTAATTAAGTCACAAGAGTAGTGAGTGGTGAAGAAATTACCTAGAAACAACATACATGTAAACTAGTGACTTATGAAATGTAGAAATACCTTGATCTTCAATTTTTCCAACCACAATAGAAAGTGGGGGATGACTCTCCTCCCAACCAACCCCTCAGTCATCATGACTGAGAGCCCTCGAGCTCCCAATCTACTAATATTCCAAATCTTCTTAGCCTTGCCACCATACTTCCTAAGAAAAATGAGATGATCCTTTCCTCCTTCTTCTCTGTCCTTTTATAGAGTCCATCGATGGTAAATAACCAAATCCCTAGGGTCCGTTATTTAATTATTTATTATATTTTAGGTTTTCTCCATAAATTTTCGTTACTTATTTTACCATTACCCAAATATCCATAATAAGTATTTATTATGACTCCTTTATGATAATTGTTATACTTTTATTATAATTTAT
This sequence comes from Picea glauca, assembly GCA_000966675.3. Classification (NCBI taxonomy): domain Eukaryota; kingdom Viridiplantae; phylum Streptophyta; class Pinopsida; order Pinales; family Pinaceae; genus Picea; species Picea glauca. Next base: position 576,971 of record JZKD02S1674032.1, on the reverse strand, counting down.
TTATATAATTATTTATCACGCCCCTTTTTGGGTAATTATTATAATTCTTTATTATTACATACTTATATAAGGGTTTATTATAACCCCTTTAGGGTAATTATTATTATTATTATTATTTATTTATACAAATAATAATAATGTGGGGCATGATCAACCGGATAGGGTGACATCGAGGCATGACATGACTAGGGTGAGGGCATCGATATCCACCCACACCTGGAATCCCATCAGCCTCCCTCGACATCAACCCCCCTCATCCATCAATGCCCAACTTAATGGTTAATTATGTCACCCCCGTCATTTGTGTGCAAGAGATCATGGCCTATTCGTCCCATTTTGACTTCATCCTATCTTTGCATCCTTGGAATACCTAACAATGAAATATATTAATGGTGCAATCATGGCTCCTCATCTTGGTCCTTAGTTATCTCTATTAGCCGACCCCAATCCCACTTCATTATTTTCCTTACCTTGTCGATATCCCCTGTCATCTCTCGCCCACCATCCTACATGTTAGAAAAACAGGATCACGAAGCAATAAAATAAAACAAAAGTACAGAAATAAAACATAGAAGATACACAATACAACAGAGACACAGATATACATGGTTCACCTAGTCTGGGCTACGTTCACCAGAGAAATTTCTAGGTCCTTCCTTTTTATTATCCAACAAATGAAGGGATACAACCTACAACACACCCTATATAACTTCCTCTTCTTTCTCTCACAATCTCTTCTCTTATAATATAATATTCACAATGGTGCATAGCCGCAATACATTTCTCTCATAAAAGAGGGTTTCCTTCTAGGGAAAAAAACCCTAACTTAACTTCTATCATTATATATGTGACCTTATAATGAATGGTCCAAATTTACTATGAAATTACAATATACATTTAGAAGGAAAATTTTCGTTCGGGGGCTTCACCCTCGAACCCCCACCGGGGGCCCTCTTGCCCCGGGACCCCCCAGTTGGGGGGATGAGCCCCCTGGACCCCATAGGGGAGGAAATCCCACCTTTCAACCCTCCTTGTGTGGAGGGGTGTACAATATTTTGGGGTGTACAGTCTTCATGGGGTATAAACGCAGTTGAAAACAAAGACCTATGAAACATGAAGATAATCAGGCTCCACAACCAACAATGTCCCTTGGAGACTGATCACAACAAATCCACTGTTGTTGTACATGTTGGAATATAATCCACCTTAGACCTAGACAATTTCTCATATTCACCTTCATGCTTGAAGACCAATTGAAACTGAGAAGGAACTTGGTTTCTCCCTGGTTACTCCCTTTGTTAACATGTTTGCATGATTATGGCTAGTATGTATATTTTCCAATTTCAAATTTCCATCTTCCAAGATGGATCATATGAAATGGTACCTGAGATTTATATGCTTAGTCTTCAAATGGAAGGCTGAGTTATTTACAAGATGAATGACACTCTCGTTGTCACAATACAAACTGCTATTCTCTTGCTTCTTTCCCAATTCCTCCATAACCCTCTGTAACCAAATCATCTCTTTACTAGATTCTGTAGCAACAACATACTCTGCCTCTGTTTTTGAAAGTTCAACAACCTTTTTTAGTTTCAAAATCTAACTTATTGTTGTTCCACCTACAATAAAAACATACCATGTGGTGCTCCTCTTGCTTTATCACCTGCCATATATGAATCAACATATCCTTGTAGAACAATGTATGAACCTCCAAAACATAATGCATGAGTGGAAGTAACTCTCAAATACTTGAGAATCCACTTTACTGCCTCCCAATGTTCTTTACCTGGATTGTTCATATACCCACTCACAACTCCCACTGCATGTGCAATATCTAGTCTCGTGCAAACCATCGCATACATCAAGTTGCCAACTGTCGATGAATAAGGGACCCTGAACATGTATTCTATCTCCTCCTGTGTCTTGGGACACATTTCCTTACTTAATTTGAAATGGATGGCCAAAGGTTTACTAACTTCTTTTGCATTCTGCATTCTAAACCTCTCCAAAACCTTCTCTATGTACTCACCCTGAGACAATGTCAATTTGCGATTTTTCCCGTCTCTTGTTATTCTCATACCAATGATTTTCTTTACATCACCCAAATCCTTAATTGCAAATGAATTAGCTAATTTATTCTTGAGCACATTTATATCCTGCATATTAGACCCTGCAACAAACATGTCATCTACATACAATAGCAAGATAATATAGCTTCCATTTTCTAGCCTTTTAAGATAAACACAGTGATCAGAATGCCTTGTTTTGTCATAAACTTGTCAAACTTAAAATACCACTACCTTGGAGATTTCTTTACGCCATACAAGATCTTCTTCAACCTGTATACAAAATTATCCTTCCTTTTGACCTCATACCCCTGTGGTTGCTGCATATAAATATCTTCCTCCAAATCCCCATGGAGAAAAATTGTTTTTACATCTAACCGTTCAAGATGTAAATGTTCTACTACCACTAGACTTAAAATAGTCCTAATTGAAGTCATTTTAACAATAGGAGAAAATATTTCATCAAAGTATATACCTTTCTTTTGTGCAAACCCCTTTACAACAAGTCTAGCCTTGTACCACTTTTTGCCTCCATCTTCTTCCTTCAACCTATAAACCCATTTATTCTGCAATGCTCTTTTTATTGCAGGAAATTGAACCAAATCCCAAGTCTGGTTAATTACCAGGGAATCCATTTCCTCTTTCATGCCTTGCTCCCACTTCTTTTTAGTGTCTACCTGCATTGCTTCTTCATAAAATTTTGGTTCACCATAATCAGTCAACAATAAATAATACAATGAAGGAGAGTATCGTTTAGGGGGTCTACTTAACCTGGTAGATATTCTAACAACACTTGAAGGAGTTTGAGGTACATGTTTCTCCTATTGTTGTACATTTTTATTTTTTGGTACCTTTGGAATTTCTTTTTCAGTGATCTCATCAATCACCGTGTATTCCAATTTTTATTTTTCCTATTTCTTTCCCTGTAGCTGATCTTTGTACATGACCTTTTCATTGCATATGACATCTCTACTCCTAATGATTTTTTGATTTTAATAATCTCATAAGAGATAACCAAAATCATTAACACAGTATCCAATAAAGTTACACCTCTTGGATTTTGCCTCAAGCTTTGTTCTATTTTCTTTATCAATATGGACAAATGCTTCACAACCAAAAGTCTTCAAAAAATAATAGTTTACCTTTTTACTTGTCCATGCCTCCTC
>JZKD02S1674032.1:548371-565895 GCA_000966675.3 Picea glauca | reverse complement strand
CCTGTTGTCCATCTCTTTGTTTCTTTGGAGCTCTGTAGTCTTTCTTCATATGTCCTTTCTTCCCACACTTCCAAGACTCTATCTTTCCCAGTCTGGATTTGGATCTTCCTTTCCTGGAATTCTCACGGTTCCCTGATCCCTTTCCTCTATCGTTTTGTCTTCCCATGTTCTTCATGTTTAACGCATTACCTGATGTCTCACCTATGATTTTCTGTCACATTTCCTCACTAAGGATAACACCAACAACATCATAAAATTTAAAGTGTTTCAACCATAGACAAAGTTACTTACAACCATGACCAATCCGTTCCAACTTTCTGGCAATGAGCACAAGATTAGAAAAGCCCTGACTTCATCATCAAAGTCCACTTTTACAGAACTTAGCTGATTAGTAACCATATTAAATTCATTCAAATGATCTGCAACAAACCCACCCTATGACATCTTCATTTTAAATAATATCTTCATTAGAAATACCATGTTGGACATTGAAGGTTTTTCATATAATTTATCTAATGCATCCATCAACTCCTTCGTTGTCTTTTTATTTCAAAATATTGAAAGCCACCGACACTGCCAGGATCAACTGTATTGTTCATAGTGCCTTTCTGTTAAGAACCCTCCCATTCTTCTTCCTTCATGGCCGTCAGATTATTTGCTATTCCACCCAATGGTAGTAATAAATACTTTTGATATAAATAATCTTCCATCTGCATCTTCCATAACTGGTAGTTTTGGCCATTAAATTTCTTGACCCTAAACTTTCCATCTTCCTCCATTGCTCCCACTCAAACCAGGAACCCTATTTTCCTGTGAGTTACCTTTATATATGATACCAATTGTTAGAAAAATAGGATCGTAGAGAAATAAAATAAAATTAAATGCGGAAATAAAACACATAAGATACACAATAAAATAGAGCCATAAATATACATGGTTCACCCAGTGTGGGATACATCCACCAAAGAAATTTCCAGGTCCTTCCTTTTTATTATCCAACAAATGATGGGATACAACCTACAACACACCCGTTGTAACTTCCTCTTCTTTCTCTCATAGTATCCTCTCCTAGAATACAATATTTGCAATGATGCATAGCCGCAATACATTTCCCTCATAAAAGAGGGTTTCCTTCTACGGAAAAAAACCCTAACATAACTTCTATCGTAAGATTTGCGACCTTATATGAATCGTCCATATTTACTATGATATTACAATATACATTTACAATTTTTTTTTTCCTTCGGGGGATTTCCCCCCGAACCCTCATCGGGGGTCCGCTTGCCCCCAGACCCCGCAGGGGGGGCAAGCCCTTCCTGCAAGCTCCTTGTGTGGAGGGGTGTACAATATTATGTGGTGTACATTATTCATGGGGTATATTACACATGGCTGAAAAAAAAGACCTATGAAAAAGAAAGATAATCAATCTCCACAACCAACACTGCACTTGTCTATCACCCTCACCTCTAACTTCATAGATTTCCTCCTTCTGTTCTCCATTCCCAACCTTCTCAGTCTCTCAATGGCCAAAGGAACACAAAGGAAGCGATCCATAATTCCTCGTGGGGGTGCCTTGACCCATCACACTCAGATGAAAACAACCCACTTAGCAGAAATGTATGAGGCTCATAAGCCCCGAGAGATCCAAGTTGAATTAGACCTCACAGAGGAAGATGCTAGGGTACTATGACATTTCATCGGTGATGAATATGTGAATGAAAGAATTAGTTCGTGGATTCCAAACCCTGGTTCACACTGAGCGTGAGTCACTCTGTATTCCAAGACAATTGATATTTACTAGTTACTTAAAACACTAATGGGAAAGGTCTTGGTGGAATGCAATGAATCCCACCAGTAATTATTATACAATTGGACGAGATTCAATAGTAGTTGAGAGCCATGGAAAATAATCTATATGGAAAGGAAAATAAAGTCCAGGATTCCGTCGAGCCAAGCACAAGACCAATGCAACAAAATATGCCACCACCGATGGAGTTTTATGGCTCACATTTTTTATTTTCCATGCTAGTCTTGATAGTTTTTTTGTTTTCTATGCATAGAGGTAGATTGGCCTTCAACCCACCTTTGGGAAAACTTCATAGAAATAAAGATAGATATCATATAGGCATCTACATAACTAGTTCTCTCTTTAGACCTATTGAGCTACTCTTTTTTATACTTTCAAGATGTAAAGGACAACACACGATTCTCATGTGTTGTTGGTATGGTTTCCCCAGTAGCAGACGAGCAACAAAATTTTGTTATTTTTCTCTTTTACAATAAAACAATGAATCTCATATAACTTACAAAAAAATAATGATATGGGCATGACATTGAATGTGGCTCCAAATGATTTAGGTGTGCCAAAGTCTAGATTTGAGACATTACAATATTAGATCATTCAAATAAATGATTAATCCATATCACACTACAAGATCTAAGGGAATTTTAAGGAATGATGTGTTGTAATAATGGACTCCCTACTCTATAGAAACTAGCATTTGATGCATCGTCAAACATATAGATGTAAAATATCAAAGTTTGGTATTAGAGTTGTTGTTCAAAGACCTCTATCGTAGTGCATTCTTCTTGATCTTTCCCCAATTTAAAAATTGTCCTTCTCGTAATTCAATTGGTTACTTGTACAACTCACATTACTACTTTTATGCAAATTTCATTCAAAATCAGTGTGTCTTGGAATTGTTTCTACAACATAAATACCTCTCTATACTAAGATGCTTCAAACACTCCATAAAAATTCTATGTTTGGCACTCTCATTGGCCATCTTTCTCCAAGTTACTTTCATATTATCGTAGATTGTTTATAGAGTTTTTCAAATATTATCTTTTGCAAATCTCAAAGCACGGATTTTAAATAAATTGTTTGGAACATTCAGGACCACAAAAAGATGAGATTCTCTATATCTAAATAATTGAAAAACTAAAAGAGTGTATATTGAATAAATTGTATGGAGTGTTAGGAATCAAAACAAATTGAGGGTTTCATTTGAGATATCACCAAATTCGTATGAAAGAGGCTAATATTCCTAAAACTATTTTTTCACTCATGAAGGCCATTATGAGTGATTGGTGATGCCCTTTGGCCTTTGTAATGCACCGTCCACCTTCCAAAGTATTATGAATAATATATTTCAACCATTTCTATGTAATTTTTCCCTTGTCCTTTTTGATGAAATCCTAATCTACAACAAAATTTGGTAGGCCCATGTTACCCATGTATATAAGGCCTTACAACTGCTTTTTCATCATCAACTATTTATCAAGAGGTCTAGATTGTTGGAAATACTGAGAGGGGGGGTGAATCAATATTATCTTTTTAAACAATTAGTAATTACTTTGTTATTTTATTAATTACCACAATAGATAAAAAATGGAATTGTATTTAAAATCAATTATATAAATATAATTAACAAGAATTACAAAGTTTATAAAGAATAATCTGTGATTGTGAAGGACACCAATCCTCTTTATAGCACCAACTCTAGGAGACACAAATCCCCTTATTTTCTGAGAACCTACTCAAGGAAGCTACAACTCCCTGCTTCTCCAAGCACCAACCCCCTGTATTCTTCAAGCACCAACTTGAAAGGAGACACCGACCCCCTGTTTCCTTCAAGCACCAACTTGAAAAGAAGTTACAAATCTCTGTTTTTCAAGCTTCAACCTATACAGTACTACAATCCTCCCGAGCTCCTCCCTTCCACCCTCACTTCTCTAGTGCCTTCAACATTCTTTCATGAAATTTTTTTCTATTGTTTATCTTCTGATGTATACCACAAAGACACTTTCTTTCCACCACAATTTTTGTTTTATATAGTATTTCAATAGGTATAAGATTGAACCATTGTGTCTTTTGACAATGAACCATTGCACCTCTTCATTTAATTTTAATAATAATGTTTTCATTTAATAGTTTGATTTAACTTAAATGACTTCAATTCCTTTGTAAGTAATTTATCCTTTCTTGTGCAAACAATCCTGTAGCAACAATGGAATGGTTTGGTGTCAAGCTTGTCGAATTACTCTACAAACACTTTAAACTATTACAAAAATCGAATTATACAAAGACGCTTTCTTCAACCGACTTTTCCAAATGACCGTAGGCTCAAAACCACGGGCTTATCCACTTAAGTGTTGCTTCTAGTGCCTTGCCCTTATTCTTTTACACAGGACCTCAATTGAAAATGTCCACATGATTATTTACTTCTAGTCCCTTTGCACTCCTTATAAAATCATTTACATTATCATGTGATCAGTGCTAGAATGAAGTCCTCTGGTACTTCGGACTTTGAGATTTCACTTGATTCAAACTCTTTTACTCCTGGAATTTGACCTGCTGATGTGGAGCCACATGTCATATTTTACTAATGAACGGTTGGGATTGCACCCATGAGATGATCCAATGGCCTACCTTAGTCCTGAGAAGATCTTGATCCAATGGCTCTAACTTAAACTCTCGTTGAGATGGACGATCTTTATCTTATCTAAGCACTTTAGACAGATCGATGGTTAAGATATAATCAACTGTTGAGTGAACTATTTTTATTCATTTTAAACATGGAATTTTACTTAGAATTATTTTATGTGACACGTTCGTGGACTCTCGGACTTACAGACTCACATGTCTTCTCGGGTATCATCAAAATGCATGCCCAACTTTCGTTACCTCCATAATGAATCATACTTGTACTTTTACAAAGTATTATTTTATGTGATGGGTTTGTGGACTCTCAGACTTGCCGACTCACATGTCTTCTCGGGTGTCATCAAAATGAATGCCAAACTTCCATTACCTCCATAATGAACCATAATTGGAATTTTACTTAGAATTATTTTATGTGACTTGTTCGCAGACTCTCGGACTTGCGTATTCACATGTCTTCTCGGGTGTCATCAAAATGCATTCCCAACTTCTACAGCCTCCAAGATGAATCTATACTTAGAAAAATATTTTAGTGTTTTTTCTCGGGATCACGGACTCTCAGACTCGTGGATTCATATCTCTTCTCGGATGTCATCAAAATGCACACCCAGCTTTTGTTTCCTCCATAATGAACCATACTTATAAATTTTTAAGTAATATCTATAGAATATGATACTTAGCCATTTTTTGGTTGCTCAACGGACTCGTGGAAAGAGATCCGAGCCATCTAATCATGATTACATTTTGATCCAATGATCAACATCGTTTAGATTCGTTCTTTATTCTCTGATCGTGCTTTTATTTTGATCCAACAATCAACATTGTTCTTCATTCTTTATTGTATGACCATGCTCTTATTTTGATCTGACAATCCTGCATCAATCTCTGTGATTGACAACTCTTGTTCTCAATCGAACAGTCTGTGGGTTTTCACAAATCAAACGAACGATCATGATTACTCCACAATAATTTGTGTGGATTTCCTCAATTTTATAACTCTGTTTTTTCTACACTCAAAGATGCCTTCTCTCCTGAGCTTTGTGTCATTGCACTCCTCTATGTATTGTCTCTATCCAATCACAAGGCTATCTCCCCTGAGCTTCTCTGCATTGATCCACCTGAGATATCTTATTCATAATCTGGTAATCTAAGGGACTCCTCTATTCCTTCCTTTCCATCAACCTCATCAACATATGAGTATCCATGTTTGATTATTATCCATGTTTGATTCATGTTTCCATCAATGCCAATACACAATCAATACTGCCAACAATATCCCCCTTTGGCATTGAGGGAAACATATCTGTAAAACAAATAAGTTTGTACCTTTTCTCCCCCTATCACTGATCTCATATTCAAATTTGGTAATTGAATTTGTTTTACTACTTTTCTCCCCCTTTGACATCAATGACAAAGAGTGAAACTCTTACTGCTTCTCTCCCCCTATAAATGTGTATTTTGTTTTATTTTGAGTCCTTTGAGCTTACTTGTTTTTCTCGTTATCTCTCCTCCTTTGACAAGAATAACATAAGGGCTTGTTTATTTTCTCCTCCTGAGGTTATACTCCCCCTAAAGTTATACTCCCTTTGTCCAAGTTCTTCTTTTCTGATGAATTTTAAATGAATATTTATGCTTGTTGTTTTTATGTTTTTTTTTTATTGTTTATCTCTCCATCTTGAACATCAATGTAGAAGGAAGAAGGAAACTTCCCTCTTGTATTCTGCAACTCTCCCTGACAACAATTCTTCCCCTTTGACTACTCATCAAGACTTTTCAAGAGAAACTGGACCTTTCATCTACTATTGTACTGCTGCCTCAAGTACTCAAGACATGTTTTTCCATAATACTTAGGATACAATACATTTCTAACCAGACTTATTCAACGATGCACTAGATATCCTTTAGTTTATGTTTCCCTTTATCTTCTTTCAAGAGTGTGCCAAGATTATACAATTGCTGCTCAAATAACTATCTTCATTTCCTTCTAGACTGCTCCTAGTTTCTTCATGATGGTAGTTAACTTATTCACTCATTTGTAACCCAAAAGGCCTCTTCATTTTTGTTGTATCAACTAGTGCTATGGTTTAGTGCCCACATTATCATAGATATTTTCTTAATCAGATCTTACTATTGAGATTGCAGTCAGTCCTTCAATCCATTCTTTTCCTTTTGTTCGTATTTTTTGTTGAGGGGAGGATTTAGTAGATCATCAAAATAAAGTTGAAAACTCTTCAAGATATTCATTGCACAATTCTGTAGGTGGATATTTGTCTGAGAGTTCATAATCATTACTATTTTATGTAAAAGAGGCTTCTTCATTTTCTTCTTTAGAATTTTCTTTTTTCATTTTCCATTTGTTGGGTAATGGATAATTTATTTGTAGGACATTATCTAGTTATGCAATTGTGTCACATTTTTCTTTAGGAGTTTTCTTTTCTTGATCTTGATCCACTTTATATGCATACCTATGATTTTCATATTCCTCATCAAACACTTCACCCATCATTCTCCTATTGTTAATTTTATCAATTTCAGGTGCAATATCTTCATCATCTTTCTTCCTTTATAATTCAGATTTTCTTCTCCATATCTTCTTATAATTTTCCTTAATGCTAGAGATACTTGCCATCATGGAATACTTTGGCAATCAACATTCATTTTCCTTATGACCATAATTTTTTCATATTTGGAATTCAATATTGAACTTTTGCAAAGGAGAAAATGAGTTATAGTTTCTCTTCTCTGCATTGTACTTTTTGTTCTTATATCTTTGGACATTTCTATACTTGTATTGTCCATAAACCTTGCAATGTGTTGCCTTATGTCCAAAATTATTGCAAACGTAGCAATATCTAATAAATAGATATCTATTAGGGGGATTCCTTCTGGTGATTGTATTATTCTTGTCATTTTTTCTTTAGTAGGGAGTGATAATTTATGTTTATTTGGAACAATATTCAATGGATTCATATTTTCCTTGTTATCTTCTCTTCTTAAGAAGTTTTTAAGAGCATCTTCATAATTGATTGGCCTTTTGTTTGTCCTTTGTGTCATACAGGTTGAATATTGAGTATATCCCAATCATGTTTTTTCATTTGGTGACCTTTGATTATTAAGAATATCATTCAAGATTTTTGAACTGTTTTCAAATCTTCATTGCTTATTTTCTTTTTCAATTTCTCCTTTTAGTAGGACAATTTCAGCCTCTAGCTTTTCATAGTCTTGTTCCCTATCATTGAGTTATTTTAAAATAAATTCTTCAATTCATTAGGCTTCCTGGAGTTGAGTTTTCAAATCATTGATGACTTTCCCTATTTCTTTGATGGTATTTGGCACTTCTCTTTCTCTTGACTTTTGAGCTTCTTCATATTTTGATAGTTGTTCTCTTAGTGATTTATTCTTCTTTTTATACTTCCTTAGTTATTCAAGTGCATTGATAAATTCTTCTTAAAGGTTTAATTCTCCTTCATCTTCAGAATTTGCTTCATTATTATCAACATCATTATTTTCCATTCCCATAAATAGAAGCTCTCCACAATCTTCACTCATGTCTGAAGAACTAATGTCTTCTTTAGAGTAGAGGTTTTTATTTTTCTTATAAAATTTCTTCTTGTATTGGTCTTTATCCATTTTATGGCATTTCTGGATGTAGGCTTCTTCATCATCACTACCCTCCTGCTTGGGATAAAGACATTTGTTAGCAAAATGTCCAATATTTCCACAATTAAAGTACATTAGTGGAAATTTTCCCTTGTATCTACCGGTTCCTTTCTTGAGTTTCTTCATGAAGTTAGCTATTTCTTCATCAGATATTTCTGATTAATCTTCATTAGACGCCTGCTCTTGTTTCTTATTTGCTTTTGATTCTTTGAAGTTTGTTTATCCTTTTGCTGGTATGTCTTTCCTTGTTCTCATCTCATATGCTATGAGAATTCCATGGAGTTCATCCATAGTGAGTTTTTCAAGTTTGTCTCTATCCTTTAAGGTAGATATATTGTCATCATATCTCATAGGAAATGATCTCAATACTTTTTGAACTATAATTTTGTCTTCTATTGTTTCTCCCAATGCTTTGATTGAGTTGACTATTTCATCTACTCTTTGAAAATATTCTGCAATATTTTCTTCTTCCTTCATCTTTAGATTTTCAAAATGTTGTCTGAGTGTTTGAAGTTTGGCTTATTTGACCTTGCCATTTCCTTCATAAATAAATTTAAGTTTTCCCCATAATTATTTTTCTGATTTACAATGCATTACTTTCACAAATATAAGATTGGATAATCCTCCCAGGATGGCATTGGATGATCTTGCATTGTCATTACAAAGCTTCTTTCCAGTGGTGTTTGTGGGAGGAGTAGCAGGTGAAATGTACCCATCTATTACAGATTGCTAGACATCAAAACCTAGGGACATTATATAAATTTTCATCCTAACACTCCAAAATGAATAATCATTCCCTTTGAACAAAGGTGATATGTTGGAATACATTCCCTCTTGCTAATCCATTATCTACCTTCCAGTTATTAGACTGTGCTGAAGGCACCTACTTTGATACCAATTATTGGAAATACTGAGAGGGGGATGAATCAATATTACCTCTTTAAACAATTAGTAATTACTTTGTTATTTTATTAATCACTACAATAGATCAACAATGGAATTGTGTTTAAAATCAATTATATACATATAATTAACAAGAATTACAAAGTTTATAAAGAATAATATGTGATTGTGAAGGACACCAATCCTCTTTAGAGCACCAACTCTAGGAGACACAAATCCCCTTATTTTCTGGGCACTTACTCAAGGAATCTGCAACTCCCTGCTTCTCCAAGAACCAACTTGAAAGGAGGCTCCAACCCCCTATATTCTTCAAGCACCAAATTGAAAGGAGGCACCGACCCCCTGTTTCCTTTAAGCACCAACTAGAAAGGAAACTGTAACTCCATGTTCTTCAGGATTCAACCTGTAGAGGACTACAATCCTCTCGAGATCCTCCCTTCCACCCTCACTTCTTGAGTATCTTTATCATTCTTCCATGGACTTTGTTTCTTTTTTTTTATCTTTTGATGTAGACCACATAGACACTTTCTTTCCACCACAATTTCTGGTTTATATAGTATTTCAATAGGTCAAGATTGAACCATTGTGTCTTTTGAAAATGAACTATTGCACCTCTTCATTTAATTTTAATAATAATGTTTTCATTTAATAGTTTGATTTAACTTAAAAGACTTCAATTCCTTTGTAAGGAATTTATCCTTTCATGTGCAAACAATCATGTTGCAACAATGGAATGGTTTGGTGTCAATCTTGTCGAATTAATCTACAGACCCTTTAAACTGTTACAGAAATCAAATTCTGTAAAGGTTCTTTCTTCAACCCACTTTTCCAAATGACTGGGGGCGCAAAACCATGGGCTTATCCACTTAAGTGATTCTTCTAGCGGCTTTCCCTTATTCTTCTACACATGACCTCAATCGAAAATATCCACAAGATTATTTACTTCTAGGCCCTTTGTTCTCCTTATCAACTCATTTACCTTATCACGTGACTGGTGTTGGAACCAAGTTCTCCGGTACTTTGGACTTTGGGATTCCGACCGATTCAAACTCTTTTACTCCTGGAGTTTGACCTGTTGATGTGGAGCCACGTGTCACATTTCACTAACAAACCATTGGGATTTCACCCATGAGATGATCCAATGGCCTACCTTAGTCTTGAGAAGATCTTGATCCAATGGATTTGACTTAATTGACCGGTGAGGTGGGCAATCCTGATTTTATATAATCTCTTTAGACAGATCGATGGTTCATATATAATCAATCATTGAGTGGATGGTTCTTATTCATTTTAAACATGGACTCTTACTTAGAATTATTTTATGTGATGGGTTCGCAGACTCTCGAACTTACAAACTCACATTTATTCTCGGGTGTCATCAAAACACACATCCAAATTCCATTACCTCCATAATGAACCATACTTGAACTTTTACTTAGAATTATTTTATGTGATGGGTTCGCATACTCTCAGACTTGCGGACTCACATGTATTCTTGAATGTCATCAAAATGCATGCCAAACTTCCATTGCCTCCATAATGAACCATACTTTGACTTTTACTTATAATTATTTTATGTGACTGGTTTGCAGACTCTCAAACTTGTGGACTCACATGTCTCCTCAAGTGTCATCAAAATGCATGCCCAACTTTCGCAGCCTCCAAGATGAATCTATACCTAGAAAAAAATTTAAGTTATTTTTCTCGGGCTTGCGGACTCATATCTCTTCTCAGATGTCATCAAAATTCACACCCAACTTCCGTTACCTCCATAATGAACCATACTTAGAAATTTTTAAGTGATATTGATAGAATATGATACTTAGTCATTTTTTGGTTTCTCAGCGGACTTGCGGAAAGAGATCTGAACCTTATGATCATGATTTCATTTTGATCCAACAATCAACATCGTTTCTTCATTCTTTATCGTCCGATTGTGCTTTTCTTTTGATCCAACAATCAACATTGTTCTTTTTTATTTATTGTTCGATCATGCTCTTATTTTGATTTGACGATCCAACATCAATCTCTGTGATTGACAACTCATGTTCTCAATGGAACAGTCCGCGAGTTTTCACAAATCAACAAACAATCATGATTACTCCACAATCCTTTGCACACATTTACTCAATTGCAGAACTTTTTTTCTACTACACTCAAACATGCCTTATCTCCCGAGCTTTGTGTCAGTGTGTTTCTCTATGCATTGTCTCTATCCAATCACAAGGATATCTCTCTTGAGATTCTCTGCATTGATCCACCAGAGAGATCTTATTCATTATCTAGTAATATGAGGGACTCCTTTGTTCCTTCCTTGTCATCAACCTCATCAACATATGATTGTCCATGTTTGATTATTATCCATGTTTGATTCATGTTTCCATCAATGACAATACACAATCAATAATGCCAACATAGATGTGATTTTTGTGTCTCCAACGTTGAATATTTGGGCTATATTGTTATTAAGGATGGTGTATGAGTGGACCCAAATAAAATTGAAGTAATGAAGGATTGAACCTTTCCCATTACTCCTAAAATTTTACAAGGATTCCTTGGTATAACATGGTACCATAGAAAGTTTATCCAGAACTATCGAAAAATTACAGCTCCCCTTACTGTCTTACTTAAGAAAAAATATTTCACTTGTAATGCAACTGTATATCAAGCCTTCCAGGATCTGAAATATGCTATATGTATGATGCAGGACCATCGCTCCACCTCAACGCATGCCAGTTAGATTTCATGCATGGTGCACATTTAAGGGAGGAGAGGCACCACCCTCTCATTTTGCCTCGAGAATCCAACACACCATGTAGGCATTAATTGATGACAAGCTTGAAGAGAAAAATTGTGCTTTTGCACAAGATGGAGATAAGGTCACCATTAAGAGGTTGAAAAAAGAATGGATCTGCATTCGATTTAGAGAAGATTTCCATCATTGTAAATTTCCCTTTCGACGGGAATTTTGAATGGTGATTTGACACTACTAGTTTAAGCTTGCAAGGGAAGCTCATTGAGCCCCTCCTGTATAAATTGTTGTATTGTTTCCAAAAAGGGGGTTGGATATAGGTTAGACGGTAAGGGGTTAGATAAGATAGAGTTATCTAGGAGAGAAACAAAGAGGGTCGAGACTCAGTTGTAGCTCGGACTCTAGCATTGTAATTTGGCATTCCATCATTAATAGAAAATGACAGGTTTTACTGTTCTACATTTTTGTGCAATGGATGTTTTGTTATGAATGTCATTTACATGTTTTTGAATTGTATATGAATGTGAGAAATCATATTCAGGGATAGAGATACAGTTTTCTATGCGACAGTGTGTTGAGTTAAGTCTAGTTCTCTAGGCTAAGTGCAAGGAGTGCACGCCAGAGAGAGGAAACTCTGTGAGCCGACGCAAGGAGTGTGTGTCTGAACTTAGTGGAGTAATAAGAGAAGCTGTCAGGAGGGCACACTAGATTAATTTACAGAATTCGGGATAAATTTCAAGGCAGTTAAGTACCTTGGAAAGAAAGATTGTGTGGGGAGAAGCACAGTTCATAGTTACTAAACACTCTAAAATACTCTTCCAAGAGGGCATCGATTTAGTGTGAGCATGCATAGAAGAAACACGGTTGGAGGTGTTGGAAAATCCTAGAATCGATAAACATTCTGGTGAAGGAAGGGTTTTCAAGAAGTGCGTCAATAAAGGAAAGGGGATGCCTTAAAAATTTCCATAAGGCCAAGGGAGAAGCTGTCGAAGAATTGAGCCAAGCGCAAGGATTGCGCCTAAGGTGTTGAAAGTTCACCTTACAATATCGGGAAGCAGAGCGAGAGGCTACCAAGAGGGAAAGAAGAATTCCACTGAGGGATGCAAGAGAAATGGGAACCTTGGAGGTTTTCAAGCCGAGAAAAGTCAGAGAAGATCCTGTGTAGAATTCTGCAAGGAGTGCATAAAGTATTCGAGAATAGTCTAAGTCTCAAAAGGAGAAATTGCACTGAGTGTGCAAAGGAGTTGAGGAATTTCTGAAGTCCCGAATATAGAGAAATAATCCATCGTCGAAGAGGATACAGGTGGCAAAAGATCGAGAGGTTCGAGAGCTAGAACTTCGGAAGGCTTGCCGGAAGAAAACAAAGGGTCTTCGTGAAGTCACGAAGAGGGATTTCATTCTGGACCATTGGATCTAGAAGGAGACATGGTAGAGATCCATGCATTTCATGGGAGGAACCCTTCGGAGAAAAGTAAATGAGGAGAACACCCAAAGAGCTTGGGTGGTGAAGTAATCCTAGCCGTCCATCAAGGTAGGACATGTGGCGAGAGGATTCAACACATCGTTGATTCACAAATTGGGAGAAGAAAAGTCGGGAGGAGAGAGGACTCGTGAAGTTTGAACTCGCAAAGTTGATCAATGTCGTTGATCGCGGGGAGAGCATGGACCGTACATTTGGTCCCAAAGAATTTGTCGATTTGCAAATCGGGAAAAAGGGAGAAAGAAGCTTGTGAAAGTTTCGAAGTACAGGATCGTGAAGGGAGCTTGCCCATGGGCATAGTTCGTGGTCACATCAAGGATAAATCCTATCACGTTGAGCTAGCAGCGTTGGCGTTAAGAATTGGAAAATGCTAAGGAGAGGGTCCGCAGGTGATACATAACCGCACTGAGAAAGTGAAGGGCCTATTTCAAGTTAAAATGGTTCCAACCGAATCCTGAAAAACCATTTGGTTTGGCTATTTGAACGATCCTAGATCTAGAGGTCAAGCAACCCTTTGGAGGGAAGGGGGGTTTGTGCCAGTGTACGATTCTGGTACTTTATTTTCCTAACTACTCTAAGACTTTTGTTTTGGAATGTGATGCCTCGGGAAAAGGCACAAGTGCAATTCTCATGCAAGAAGGCATACCATTGGTATATACTAGTAAACAACTTTGTGATTGACACTTGGGGAAATTCCAACTACAAAAATAAATGTTGGCCATTTTGCACATTATGGATATCTGGAATCCTTACTTTCTTGGGCATCGTTTCCAGATTAAACTGATCATTGTAGCCTAAAATACTTTTTGGAGCAAAGGATTTCATCACTCGAACAATATAAATGGGTTACCAAAATTTTAGGCATTGATTGTGAGATTATTTACAGAAGGGAAAGGATAATGTGGTAGTTGATGTTCTCTCTTGAAAATATGAAGAGGAAGGGTCTCTCTCTCTGCACTCTCCTTCATTATCACTTATTGGGTGAATGAAGTCTGCAATGAATAGTTCACCAATTCGAATATTTCCATCCTGATCTAGAAACTTCAACATGATTCTAATGTATCTCTAGGATACACTTGGCACAATGATGAGCTTCAATATAAAGGGTGTTTGTATTTGATCAAGCAGTCTAATTTTAAAGCCACTGTGTTGTGCTATCTGAACTTCAAGCTTCACCAACAACATGTCATTCTGGATTTCATAAAACATATGAACGAATCAAATGTTCCTTACTTTGGGAAGGAATGAAAAAGGAAATCCACACTTTTGTGGCTGAATGCAATATTTTCTAATGACACAAGGGAGTAACAATGAAGAACCGAGGTGCACTACAACCTTTGTCTATTCTGCCTACTATATGGATATAAATTTCTATGGATTTCATAGTGGGGTTTCTTAAATGTGGAAATAAATCATTGATTATGGTTGTGGTCGATTAAATTTCCAAATATGCTCATTTTTGTGCCCTCCAACACCCCTTTAAAGCTTCCATGGTTCCTCAACTATCCATGGATAATATCTTCAAACTACATGGTATGCCAAAATATATTGTCATAGACCGCGATCCCACTTTCACTAGTAACTTCTAGCAATAATTTTCCAGGCAATAGAGTACCCAATTGAATCTTAGCACTTCCTATCACCCAAGACTGATGGTCAAACAATAGTTGTTAACAAGTGTCTGGAATCATATTTGAGGTGATTCACTTCATAACGACACTCTTAATGAGTTCAATGGTTACCCCTATATGAATGGTGGTATAATACAACTTATCGTGGTCCCACACACATCCCGTTTGAGGTTGTCTATGGATAAAATCCCCCATCTGGATTATCTTACCGACTAAGTGTCTCCAAGGTATAGGAGGTCGAAAAAACCCTTACAGCTTGGGCTGGCATTTTTCACACTCTGAATGATAATCTAGTCATGTCTTAGGTCAGATGAAGAAACAAGCTGGTCGACATCGCTTTGAAAACCATTTTGAAGAAGGGGATCGTGCCTTCCTTCATCTAAAACCATATAAGTGGACTTCCCTAAAAAATGACCACCACCAGAAGCTTGCTCCAAATTTTTATGGCCCCTATATGATTCTTAAGTGTATTGGGCTGGTGGCTTACAAATTAGCATTTCCAAGCCAATCTAAGATCCATCTAGTCTTTCATGTATCATGCTTAAAGAAAGTGGTTGGATCCAATTGTAGTGTTCAAACTAGTATACTTGAATTGGATGAAGAAGGTTCCATTTGGTTGCAGCTAGAGGTTTTCCTTAACAAAAAGGAGCGCCGTCTTCACCAATGCACAATCCAAGGATTTATAATACAAAGGAAGGATACACAACCAAAAGATGCCACATGGGAACCAACGACCATTCTACAACACTTTCCACATCTCAAGCCTTGAGGACAAGGCTTCTTTTAAGGGGGAGGGCATGTTAGGGTATTAACCTCCCTAACACCCTAAGTATATATAGTACTATGTATTTCTATGTATGGAGGTCATCATTACTAAATAAGGACTATGTAGTAGTGCAAACATAATTATTGTAAGAAGACTTACTAGAATGTTCTACTTACTAGAAATTTTCTTCTCTAGAATGTTCTTAGGGGATAGAAAGTACAATATAAAGATGTAGAAACATTGAAAAAGGTGTCTTGGAAATAATTTGTAATATCTTTATTGGAGGTTTCCCCCTCAAAGAGGCAAGTGAACATTGCTTCCATATCAATAAAGGTATAGTATTTTGGTTCATATTGTCCATTGTGCATACAATTCTATTTCTTTCTGCAATATATCTATGTGATATATGTTGTAAGGACCCTCCTAGTTAAGGACAAATACTCTGATCACAGGTGCAATTTTTTTTTTTGTTGTTTTTTAAAGTGTGTGCGCGTGTAGAAGAAACAACCCCCTCGACTCTACGTCACCAATCAACCAACAAGACGCAAGTAAGACGAACACAATCTAGACAACCCGACATATCACAGTGACAACAAGAAATAAACACCCCTGGACATAAGGCATGTAACTAGCAGCTGTAAGCAGGAGCAGACACCGGGGGTTAGGTACAATACCGCCACAGAATAAAGGAATCCAATAGTAGAGTCGCAGTAGTGGAAACTGTGCCTTTAAACAGCCCGAGACTACTGATACGGCTCAGAGTGTGTCGCAAGAGTGGAACTGTGCCTTTAAACAGCCCGAGACTCTTGATACGGCACTGGATCCCTTCCACCGGATTTACACACAGAAATAAATACTAAACCACAAGAGGTGTCTATATCCCGCCCGACACGAACAAACTACACACTACAATACCACCAAGTATTGCAAATCAGGGACCATCATGACCTCTACGGGAGACACAAGTCAGGAGGACTCTAATAACGACCCACTCCTATTGAGACCCGATGACATCAATCAGGATCAATGCTCCATTAATTACTATTTATCTACGGAGACCTTATCATTAACGCTTCAACTTAACGAATAAAAACCTAGCAGTCTTAGACATCATCCCGAACAGTTCGATTAACAATATTAACATTGCGACTCACCCAAACATCAGTGACCTTGCAAATTAAAACGACTCTTATTATCACAATCAACAAGTAATATCGGGGCAAAACAATCATTAAAATTGTGAATCAACCATCGTCAATTCCCTGATGATTAAACCAACCTCATCATTGCAAATTAACAAGTACTGATCATGGCAATTAAACAAATATTAATTTCCAGGCATCATCATTTCCCTGGCAAATTATACAACCTTATTATTGCAATTTAAACGATTAATACCAAGGTAATAAAACTAATTATTAAGAATGCCACTTTCACAAGCATTACCATTGCCATTAAACAAGTATTAAAATTGCGGCTTTAACCAATATTAATATTTCTATTTAACAATTATTATCATTGCATCCATTTTTAACAATATTAACATATAAGCCTATAACAATTAATCAATGAATGCCTATTAATAACATGGCCAATGACCAGTATAACATTAATATGTGGAAACCAATAATATGTGAAAGCCAATATTAATATTGCACCTAAACCATGTCGATATAATCATTTAAACAAGCATTGGCAATTGCATTCAAATTTAAAAGCTAATAACATATAAGCATATAACAAGTGATAAAATCATGCCTATTAACTTATGCCTATCTTATCATTCCCTTCACGTCTCAATTATTCGAATAAATGAGGAATTTAGGGTTAATGCCTACAAGGGAATTTACAAAAATTAAATCCAAGTAAAAAGGCATGTCCGCTTTTT
>JZKD02S1674032.1:477409-542908 GCA_000966675.3 Picea glauca | reverse complement strand
GAGTGCTAGCAGGCGGTGGCAGGGATGCTGTCCACCCCTCTCCCTCAACCTCTCTGCAATCGTGTGTGGCCCCTTTACTCCATATGTGAGTCAAGTCGACAAGCTATCGTCAGCCCGCAACACCAATAATCATGTCAGAAATGTCGACATCAAATCATCAAATCAAATGAAACATCATAATAAACATATCAACCCAAAAGCACATTCCCTGACTTAGTCCGGAGTCCAAGGGGGTTCTACCGATGCCTCTGCATGCTCAAGGTCAAAAACCCTGCACACTCAATAAAACTGAGTCAATAGCACCCGTCTACATCAATAGTAACACATCATGTCATCTATCAATCACATCATAATCAAATATAATAGGTCTAACATCAAAAAGGGTCCAGATCACTTGCGAGCAAGTGTCCTCAAATAATAAGTGTTCTTAGTGCACCAGAGTGGGATGTTACATATGTGATTTATGCTCTAAATATTTCTATTTGGTACATCACATCAATGGTGCTATAGTTGATTGTAGTGTTTCTTATTAGTTTTCAAGATGCTTTCACATGTTTGGTTTATTTTATCAGAGCCTAAAAGTATTTTATTAGCAACTTTTTAATTAATAGAAATAACATGATTTAATTAATAATACTTTATTATTATTAAAAATATTGAATAATTGAATAATATTAAATTAGATGAGTTTTGAAATAATTTATTACTAATCAATATTATTTTTTAATTAATAAAAATAGTATACTTAATTAATATTTTTTTAATTAAATATTATTTAATAACTAATACTAATTATAAATAATTTTTAAAATACAATTAATAATAATTATTATAATGAATAATAATAAAAATTGATTAATAATATTATAAATTATAATAAATTAGTAATCATAATCATAGTAGACTATGTTTGTTGTAATATCATAGTTGATTGAGTTTGGTGCAAATATTTATATATCAATTACGTAGTTGTTGAAGTTATCAAAGAAAAGCAATGAAGACATTGAAGAACGAATATTTATGTAATCAAAACACCTCAAACATATTTATGTGGGATGATCTCTATATAATTTTGGGTACTTTTGTGGAGATATAATGTCTCATAGTTGTTATTATAATTAATGAACATATTGATCGACTGTAATGATTACGGGGAGCTATAGATATTTTATTTATTTATTATTATTATTTATAATTAACTAGGAGGGGTGTTATGGAACTCGACACCATTGGAACCATTTGATTAATGATGTTGAATGTGGTGTTTGGAACTATTGTTGTTTTTTTAGGAACATGCCAAAATAACAACATCAAGAGGGACCTAAAAAAAAACCTATTTCTATCATACAAGCTAAGCACCTTCTGTTTATCTAGAGATAAAGTAATAAACTGTTGATGCATCTATTATCAAGGAGAAATGCATCAATAAGGTTATTTCTATTACTAGTTCATTCCATAATCATTAGAACTACGTATAGGAGGTTACCATTACAAAATTGATTCCCATCACGGTTAATGCAAAGGATCATTTCATTATGCTAAGGATTCACAAAATTGTTTGATTACCTTGTGCTACATTGGTGGACCTTCAAGCCAATATAAGAGTTCATTTAGAACTTGGATATGTAAAGGTTAATGGGGGTGTCGATCTTCATTCCCCTTCGATAATACCTACATTTATGATAGGGAATTTCCAAACTCTAATTCCACCAAAATACCTTGGAAACAAATGACATTTAATTCACAAGAACACCTTATTCCATTGCATCCCTTCTACAACATGTGAAGTTATCAAGGGAATTTCAGGCATGCAGACGATTAGATGTGGTTTAATTATGGTTTCTCTCTTAAAATAACTCCTTGTTTTCACTTTGTTTTGTTCCCTTTGTACTCAAACTTGACTATTATATAGCAAGGTCATTGGGATATGGGGGAGCTCTAGAAAATTTGGGAAAATCCCTGGAGAATGGCATGACTACTTGGAGCTTTCCTCCTCCTCCCATCATTATGGGACTTTGTCATTATTTCCATATATGTTGTGAATAGTGTGACTTGGATGACATGCAACATAGCCTTCATAGGTGCGAAAAAGAGGAAACTAAAGTTTAGTGTAGGGTGGTGAACTCCACCACTAGATAGGTTCATTGGCAAGAGGAATATGAGTGCAAGTTGATGAAAGAGAACACAATTTGTGATGATTATACTTTAGGAGGAGTGAATTATAGATTTTAGGGTTTAGGGTTTATATTTGTCAGGGGTCATATGAATTAATGTTTATAGGGGTTATGGGTTGGGGTGATATGAGATAAGTGTGATAGGGATAAGGAGGATTATATAGATTAGGGATTATAATTTTTAAGACTTAGGGATTATAATAGTTAAACATTAGATGGTTAGGGGTTGTAGGAAGAAAGGATTAGAGGAATAAAATTTAAGGATGGGAAAGGCTAGGGCTTATACATATTAATGATTTAGGATTGATGGTTAGGGGTTGTAGGAAGAAAGGATTAGAGGAAAAAAATTTAAGGATGGGAAAGGATATGGTTTATAAAAGTTAATGGTTTAGGATTAGAGATAACATGGGTTATGGTTGGTAGAGATTAGGCATTGTAGGAGTTATAAATGTTATGGATTATTGGTTAAGGCATATAATGGTTAGGGATAAGTGGATAAGAATTTTATGGGTTAGAGGTGATAGGGATATGGATAGGGGTTATGCCTTATGAGTTATGTGAGTTTTGGATTTAGCAATAAAGGGTTATAGGTGTTAGGGGATGGTGTTAGGTTTTAGCGTATATAGGTCATAGAGGCTAATATTACAACAATAATTATATATTTTCAATTATAATTATTAATATAACAATAGTAGTAGCAAAAACAATTGTAATAGTAATAATAATAATAATAATAATAATTATTGTTCAATTATAATTATTAATAATTATAATAATTTCTTATTTCTAGTTTTTAATATTGACTATAATATTTTTTTCCAGGATACACTGCCCAGGGAAAACCCCAGGTACTTCCCCTCATTTCGAGGATGATACCCGGGGTAAACCCTATATTATTTATGACACAAAGATGTCAATAATGGGGGATCAAAGCCATTACAACACTATGCTCATAGTGAGCTCAACATGTCACTTACGAGAATATAACCTAGATGTGGAGGATAACTCTCCCAACCACATAGGCTAGACCCAACTGACATATTGACTATAATAATTATAATTATTAGAAATTAATAACAATCATATTATAATTATAATAAATATGATTGAATTTGCATGTTTTAGATACAATTTACTATGGTAAATTTAGGTTTATATTTGAGTACATTATCATATCTTATTTGTGATTTGTTATATACCATTATTTTTAGATCTATGTTTTCTCATATGTTGAATTGTTAGGGGGGGTGCTAAAAAACGAAGATTTAGTTGGGATACAGATTATGGAGGAGGAGGGGGTGGATTTCTTCGACTATCTACTGGCTTGTTAGCATATCTAAGCCAACCCAGTCATCCTCCCACTTGGACCCATATCACCCTAGTTGATACCCCCTGGACCAAGTTTGCACCCATTGGAGGAGGAAAATCTAAAGTTGATAGAAGATATGGAAGGGAGATTATTTGATGATTGTAATCGAAATAACGATCCTCTATGCGATGAAATGATGGGACATTTTGAAAAAGGTACTTCATGAGATCCTAGGGATCTATATACTAATTTATGAAAAGGAAGGTACACTATCCTCTATACCAAACCTGTATAATACAAGTGTTGAAGTCGATAGGGTAAGGCCCATTAGAGTCATGGGAGAAAGGGATCCTTGAAAACCAACAAGAGGTAGAAAGTGTAGGAAAACTGGTACGTATTGACACTAAGTTTACACAGGAAGGAAAATATATATGGACTCATGAATTCCCTTATTTAGAGCATAAAGAAAAGGTTGACTTGGTAGTGATTTAAAACATTCTAGAGGGAATGGTTAATTATAGGATAGAAGGTTGTTCAATGATAAATCAATAAAAAGGGGAACAATTAGAAGCCCTAGATTGACAACACTAGATGTGAAAAATTAATCAAGAGAAGGGTGAAGTGTACTAGGACTGAGGAGGAACTGAATAGAATCCATGGGATTCAAGGTGACTCATCATAAATTATTTGAATAAGGGAAACATATGGATGTATGTGGTCTATTTTTTAGTTATTTTCCATTATATTAATGTATGTTGTCTATTTTTTTCTTAAAGTATTTTGCTAAGTCTAAATATGTTTATTAATTGATAATGCATTTTTTACATGTTGGGCATATTGCAGTTGAAATACCACAAGGCTATGCTGTGCAATGGCCATAAATTTTGCATCAATAAGTTGGATGACAAGAAGAAAACCTTTCATTGTGGGATAACCATAGTCTTTTTCAAGTCATTAATGTTTCCTCTAGAAGTGAAATGTAGAGGTATATGAAAATAGATACTATGGGTATTTGGATGATATACTTGAGTGTGAATTTAAATCGCTTAAATTAGACTTGTTTGAAGTTAAATGGTACAAGTTATATATGAATGAATGTGATCCTAAAAGAACTATTATTGAGCATGCTAATGGATTTACCATGGTTAGTACAAGGACAATTGAGCTAGGTACAGAGTCTTATGTTCTTCCAAGCCAATGTGAGCAACTCTTTTACTCAAAGGTTCTAGGTGATCCATGTAGACATTGATGGCCACCCACCTATTCCACTGGCTCAAAATATTGTTTCCATATTGGAATTTGTTTTATGTTTTTTTGGGTCCTGAACTTTTGGGGCTATTTTGAGGTCCTAAACGATTTTTTTTGGTCTGAAAGTGCCTATTATTTAGTAAAAGGCATGTACTAGGCCATTGTTGGCATAGGGGTAGACCCAGGGTTCAACGCTCAAGAGCGCACCAACAAAACCATAACTACCGACCCTTTCAGCAACACTTACGAAGCAGATGAAATCTCACCTGAGGTAGAGGTAGGGGTGGTTGCAGGACTCCAGTGTTTGCAACCTTAGCTGGGACATAGATATGTGATTGTAAGACCTTAACAAAGCACTTAGCAATACAAATCATCAATATGTAACCAGTGTTTACTTAGCAGATAAAACCCTAATTATAGAGTATCACAATATTCAACCAGATCTAGCATCTAATAGAACTTAGCATGACGAAACAGATAAGATCTAGCATATTCAAGTACTAAGCACATTCACATAAGTCATATCTAGAATTCACTCATAGTATTAAGCACAAAGCAACAATGGATCTACCTATCATTAATCTATCATTAACAAGGCACGAAGCATTCAAGCAGATAAACAAGAGAGTAACCATAAAGAACAAATCATTCACAACACAAGATATACGTGGTTCACCCCCACCCTGGGGCTAAGTCCACACACTCTTTGTCTTCTTTATTAGCTTCTTCAATAAGTTACATGCACAGAGCCTCAAAATCCCTACTCCGCAGAGGACATGAGATTTGCGCACCTCGGTAGATCCTCCTTCCCCAAGTATATCTAAGCAAAAAGCCTTCCACAATCTCTTACAATGACTTGCACTTAGCTCTGCAAGTCTCACATAGTATGCACAAAGAAATCTCCACTTAGAACTTATCACTTTCAATCACATAGATTGGATTGCAACCATTACTTGCATCCAGCCAAAAGGCACTTAGCCATTCATACTCACTACATAGCCTTAGAATCTATTTATACATACAAAATAGGCCTAAGCATGGGTAAACCCATGGGCCGACATTCCCATACTCATTACATAATCCCAAATCCCTAAAAGGGGCCGAGATCTCGTGATCTCCACTTCATCTTACGATCCACCTTCGACAGCCTGTTGAAGTCCCAAAAATAGGTCAAACATGAACAAGGATCCTCAAAACTTGGTCAAGGGCCAATAGGCCCCCAACACTCACTCGTGACTCATCCCGAGTCACTCTGATCTAGTTAATTCTTCCTTAAAATCCTTGAGCTTGGCTAGAGCTGCTTCGACTTACTGTTGTGCCACAACCTCCTGTTCAACGAACTCTTGGATAATAGCTTCATTGACAGGTCCCTCTAAGCATTGTTTAGCTGCAGTGACAACTTGCTCCAATTATGCTCCTCGGCCTTCGATCTCTACGAACAGTTGGCAAGCCTCATCCTATATAGGTTGGAGCCTCTGAGTCATTTCCATGACCTTGCTCTGAATGGTGTGGACCTATTGTTGGGAAGTGCACTGCTCTTGGGATCACTTCATCCTTTTAACAATTGACAGGGGCTTTAACTGCACCTATATTGTTTCTACAAAATTTCCTGCGAGGCGTCGTTCACAGCTTTGATGATGAAGTCAAAATCATTGACAGTGATCACAGTATGCATCTTAGTCAAGGTGGCTCTTGATTTCTTTTGGGAAGAGGGTTTTGAGGGAGAAACCTTCCTCTTCTTCAGGGGATCAACCTCATCTATAGGAGGCGTTACTTCACCTTGCTTCTGCTCATCTTCTTTTTCATTTATCTCTTCTTTGTCATCATCACCCCCTCAGCCAGGTGATACAGAGGTAGTCTTTTCTAATGCACTGCTTAAGTGTTGGACTTCTTCGGTCTTCTTCCTTCTACTGGTTTTGGGTGTGTCATGTTCTTTGTGAGTGGCCTCCATGCTGTCAAGTTCGGGGTTAGACATCTCTGTAGGATCAGCGGGGATAAGGAGGTCTATTGACTAGTCCTTGGTTATCTCCTCGAGGTCTTCTTCCATGAGCTTGTAGTACGATTGAGGCTCCTTTTTATGCTCGTCTTCTTGCATAGTAATATATATGAAGTGTCGATATGCACGTAACTTCATAAGGGGTTTGAACCTCTATAGGGTGTTTGGCATCATGCGAAGTTCAACTTCGATGGCCCTCTTTAGTTGGAGATAATATGTATGAAAAACTACATTCGACTGCCACTATTTTCCCATATCACTTGAATACCATAGCGTGGTGAAATTCACAGCGAGCGGCTCAAACGGCTCGATGTCCAGGAAGGTCGCACCTTCCAGCATCTTCGAAGTAGTGAACGTAATGAGGATCAGGAGCTAGCTAAAGTGGAACTCGTAGCCCTGATTATGAGATTCAAGACAATCCAGTTCGAGCTGGTTAACTAGGTACTTCGCTCAGTTCATTTGTAGGCCTTCCATGCATTTCCCTGTGAGGTCAACAACAAAGCCTGTGACCTGCATGGGTCTATTCTTTCTCACAAGATTTCCTGTGATTAACTGGCATGTTAGGCACACTACACCATTCTGGATGGAAGCTACCTTCTAGCCCCGCGTCCCCTTCTCAACATCACCGTAGGTATCCTTGATCTTCTATTCTAGGGCACGTTCTGTAGCCTTCCCTGGATAGAAGTCCTGCGGGTCGGGTCCTTGCATACTCAATCCAGTGATCCTATGGATCACCGTCGGATCAACTATGATATGAAAATATAGCCATAACTAGCCGCCATGGTAACATGAAAGTAGGAGCTTGACACATGCGTTAACTTCTTGGTGCCTTCCAAAGTGTGGGATCTTCATTACATTTAACAGGGTGGACTGCGCAAGATTCATCATCCACGATTGGGGGATTATTTTCGAGTTCTTCCCCTTCGTCCTGGTCAAGTATTTATACGAGGCAAGAATTATATGGTTCTTTCGATCTCCTAGGTTGAATTCGCTGAACTTCAATGTTGCGATCTTGTCCTGCTGTGCTTGAACTATGTGTATCCCTTTCGGGAGGTACGTAGTAACCATGGTGTACTCAAAATCTCTTGGCACACTATCATGACTCATCACACCAGCCAGAGGCAGGATGTAGTCAAGCAAGATGGTCAGAATCAGCTTCGGATTTGCTAGTTCATCTCTGTTCTTATTTCTCTTTTCAGTCGCAACTAGGGATGGTCCAGATCCACAAGCAGTTGACGGGGAGGCTTGCACTCCTCTCGTCGATGATGCTTGAATACTTGCAGCCATTACTTTCTCGGCCATGAGATCGATGAGAACTTCTTCGACGATTTTCTCCATGGCGCTAAGCTCGTCCAACATACACGTGTAGATCAGATGAATGAATGAATGTGCAAAACAATAGAACTGGTGTCGATCTTACTAATCACAATGCAATAGAAATGAGTTCTCTCTGATACAATTCACATAAGTGTTCTTTGGTGCAATAGTCGACAGAATAAGTAGACAACTCAGTAACAAATCTCCCCAACAGGCGAGAAGCCTTCATTAACTCAATTCTATTCATTACAACGCGGTTCCAATGGTCTGATGGCAAGATTTCTGATAATAAATTCATTTCTATCTATTATTGGCGTTATTCTAACAATTATACTATCTCCAATGGCTATATTGCTTTTCCATGGTGAAGTGCCATGTGGTGTTGTTCTGCTATCCCGACGAAGTTCCAGTTTTGCAAATTTTCCTTCTGCGAAGTTCCCGCTGGAACCTTCTGTAATATTTCGATCTTTTCTTTCTTCTTACTTAGTTTTCTATCCTTCTTTCCAGTGAGATTTGCCTCATTATTCCTCTTTCCATTCTAATTATTGTCTTCTCTTAGCATAGTAACTTCGCGCTGTTGAGATTGTTTCCTAGGAGTTAAGGGAAATACTTCTTCTCTATCTGAGGTAGTTGCTTCAGTCTTCTGTGAGTCTTCCTGTGTCCTTTCAAATTCGACATCCAAGCTTCTGGTTCTAAATAGATTCGATCTGTTCTCTTGTTCTTCAATCAACTGTGCGATCCTCCTAGTCATGAAATATTTTAATTCTTGCTTCTTCTGCTCTAAGACTTCCTCTTCTTTTCTTCTTCCCTGATCCTTTTCAATCCATGGTTTTCATAGTAACATAGCAAATGGGGCATTGTTCTCAATAAATTTAAAAACCTCAAAATCTTCCTCTGTCGAAGCTCCATGAGCACTCATAGATATCTGGGTGAGTATTCCACATAGGGTTATCAACTTTCCTTTGAATAATCCTATTCTTCTCAATGAAGGAATCATAAAAGGCTTTCCTAAATCTTCCCAAGTTGTTTCTGTCATAATATTCACCTGTGTTTCTTCATCTAGAACACAGTCAATGTCGAAGTCTCCTATTCTTACTTCTGTGCATTCCTTTTCTTTAAAAATTTCTGACAAATTGATATTTTTGTGATCATTTAGGGTTTCCTTTATCTGTAGAAATACATCCTCTGATTCTTTCTGGGGTTCTTCCATGGTCTAAGTTTCTTGACCTTTCTCATGGTATTCTTGTCTCATATTCATCCTTTCAAGCTTAGAAATCATTCTAGGGAAATCTAAAACTTCATGGTCCGTAGCTTTACAACAAAGACAACTA
This sequence comes from Picea glauca, assembly GCA_000966675.3. Taxonomy (NCBI): domain Eukaryota; kingdom Viridiplantae; phylum Streptophyta; class Pinopsida; order Pinales; family Pinaceae; genus Picea; species Picea glauca. The sequence goes on along the minus strand of JZKD02S1674032.1, from coordinate 533,533 downwards.
GGTCTTTTACCAGGGCATTCCTTAGTAAGATGTCCCAGTCTTTTGCAACTGTAACAAAGAGTCAATCCTCGCTTTCTCTTAAATGATCCCCAACCTTTCCCATAATGCACACTAGGATCATGGTATTTAACCTGCAAAAAAGTCTTTCTAGGATCCTGCATCCATTTGTTAGTCCAAACATTCTTTCTATGCATAGGAATAACATATATTTCACTATTCTTATCAGAAATACTTATATCAAATCTTCTTTCATCTAGTTGTGCTCTACTGTTCAATCTAGGACAAAATTTATCAAACATACCTATATCCATACTTTAGAAACAAAAATTTCCACTTATCTCACTTCTAACAAAGCACAAAGCTTTCAGATCTAAAATTTTTCACTATTCGTACCTTTATCAGAGCACAAAACTTTCAGATCTTACCTCTTTAATAAAAAATTCACACTTTTACCTTTAACAGAGCACAAAAATTTTAGAACTTACCTCTTTTCTTCAAATCCAACCCTTATTCTTGGTACATAGCTTAAGTAAAATACTGCACACTAGGACAACAGGTCTATGCACAGAGCTTCTTCTTCCTCAGTTCCCAACAATCACAGTTTCAGGTCAGATCTTCACAGAAAGCTCCTTCTTCCCTAGTTCCCAACAATCACAGTTTCAAGACTTGAAAACATAACCATTTGTTGGCATAGGGGCAGACCTAGGTTCAACACTCAAGAGTGCACCAACAAAACCCTAACTACCGGCCCTTTCGACAACACCTGTGAAGCAGATGAAGTCTCACCCGAGGTAGAGGCAGGGGTGGTTGCATGAATCCAGTGTCTACAACCTTATCTGGGACACAGATATGTGATTGTAACACCTTAACAAAGAACTTAGCAATATAGATCATCAATATGTAACCAGTGTTTACTTCACAGATAAAACCCTAATTACAGAGCATTGCAGTATTCAACTAGATCTAGCATCTAATAGCACTTAGCATGACGAAAAAGATCAGATCTAGCAGATTCAAGTACTAATCACATTCACATAAGTCAGATATAGCATTCACTCATAGTATTAAGCATAAAGAAACAACATATCTACCTATCATTCATTTATCATCTAACAACACACTAAGCGTTCAAGAAGATAAACAAGAGAGAAACCATAAAGCACAAATCATTCATAACACAGGATATACATGGTTCACCCCCACCCTGGGTCTACGTCCACCAACTCTTTGTGTTCTTTATTAGCTTCTTCAATTAGTTACATGCACAGAGCCTCAAAATCCGTACTCCGCAGAGGACAGGAGATTTGCGCACCTTGCTAGATCCTACTCCCCCGAGTAAATCTAAGCACAAAGCCTTCCATAGTCTCTTATAATGACTTGCACTTAGCTTTGCAAGTCTCACACAGTATGCAGAAAGAAATTTCCACTTAGCACTTAGGACTTTAAATCACATAGATTGGACTGCAACCATTACTTGCATCTAGCCAAAAGGCACTTAGCCATTCATACTCACTACATCCCCTTAGAATCTATTTATACATACGAAATAGGCCTAAGCATGGGTAAATCCATGGACCAAAATTCCCATACCCATTACATAATCCCAAATCCCAAAAAGGGCCCTAAAAGGGGTCGAGATCCTGCGATCTCCGCTTCGTCTTGTGCTCCGCCTTTGACAGCCTTTCGAAGTCCCAAAAATAGGTCAAACATGACCAAGGATCCTCAAAACTTGGTCAAGGGCCAACAACTATTCATAATGCATACTCCTCACCTAGAACTTTTTGACAGGATACCAAGCACCCAAAACATATATTGTATGCAACAATAATGCCCCCAAGAATTTGACGTATCGACTAACCACATCAGGACCCACAAACCTTTTGGTGTTTCATCTTCTGGGTTCAGGGTTTTCTCATTGATTCTTTATATTAAAAGGAATTTTTGGCCTCATTGTAATCATCTTATTGAGAATGCACGTATCCATCACATCTCTTCTCAAATATTATCTACTACCATTCTATCAAGTTCATTTCACTTTGCATTTTTATAGTTCTTGCATATTTCATTCATTAACAAAAAATGAGTATTATTGTATCTATGTGTTTCTGTCAAATTTCTGTTTTTTATTTCTTCCCCTCATAAATTTGGATCACCGAGTAAAGCGGGTTGGTCATACATTGTTATATATGATCCAATAGGAAGGACTATACAGTATAATGTAGCAGAAGAAGATGGTATTAATAAAGAAGATGCTACAAAGGATAAAGTACATGTGTTAGATGAAGAAGTCAAAGAATTTGAGCTAGATGTAGATGAGAATGTTCTTGATGATCATATCGATGATGAGATTATAAAAAATGACACTGATGATGATGTTGTTATGGCCCATCCTTTCAACATTGATTATGAACCAGATGATACAAATGTGGAGTTGGACGAAGAAGAAGATCAATGATATTGAATTGTTGAAATGTAGATCAAGGTATGTGATTATATATTTTCTATGATTTATTCTCTTTAAAGTATTTTCTTATATGGGTTAATTATGCGTTGTTATGTTTTATGCCATTTTCTATGTATCATTGGTTGGTTAGAAGTCATTCAACTTGATTTCTCTCACAACCCACAAACCTATAACCTCCTAACCCATATTTAGCATGTGCTCATTGATTTTAACTGTCAGTCAATATAATTGATAATCTACCACAAATTTTTAACCCTCCACCCACTAACCTCAGTAACTTTATAACCCTCCACCCTCATCCACCATAGGAACCATGTGCATGCACCAAAAACACTACCCAAGCCCTAAATGGAATCTTTGAGTTGCAATTGTCATATGGTAGCCATTACAAGGTTTAATATAGAGAATATTTTGAGGGGGCTTTGGACGTGGTTTAGGGTCAAGGGTTAGGAGTTAGGGATTAAGGGGTTAGGGGCTTTAGTGGTTAGGAGGTTATGGGGGTTTAGGGGTTAAGGGCGTTATATATAACTATATAAGACATATTATATATAAATACAAAAATAAATTATATTACAAACAAATAACAAATAAAAAATAAACAAAAAATAAAACAAATAAAAGATAAACAAAAAATAAAACAAATAAAAAATAAACAAAAAAAATAAAAAATCAAACATACAAAATAGGTGCCAAACCCCTGACTGAATAAACCCACTCCCATGTAGTGAGTCAACCATTGGCTCACTTCCTTTTCATCTTGTCTATTTGATGGTGAGTAGTGTGTATGTGTGTATCGAACATATAGGATTCATCAGATAGTGATCCAATGGTTGGCTCATTGCATGGTTATTAATGTTAGTCACTGATCACTGCATTAATCGACCTCACCTACTAGCAAGGAGAGTGTGAAGAGGAGAAACCCACTGAAATTTTCATTGGATCAATCACACCTAATAGTAAGGAGAGTGTGCAAAGGAACAACCCACTGACATTTGCATTGGATCAGCCCCACCCGCTAGTAAGGAGAGTGTGCAAAAGATTAGACTCATCCAAGAAGAGACCAACCCCACTTGTATGTCCAAGGAGGGATAAACCCCACAATGTCTTTGGTGTGCATCCCTGTTGCTGATGTAGATATATAATGTATTTCCTGTAGTTGTTTGTTCATTATTAAATTGTTTATAATCACTCTATTTGAGTTCCATTCACATCAGTTTTACCTTTTTCATTCACTCCTTAGTTCACATTTGAAGCTAGCCACATTTATTTGGTAAAATATGGAAGTGTTCATAGTCTTATACTTCTTTTGTCTCAAAACCCTTGCATATTAAGCCTCCAGTTTGTCCTCCGGTTCATTTCATGACAAATACACAGTGAGATAACTTTGAGCTTTTGAGTTTAAATGCTACTCAGTTTAGAGTTGTAAGATACATATGTATTTCCATGGCCATTTTACCTCCATTTTACCTCTATGTAAGATGATGAAAAAATAACAAGCATTCCTATTACTAAGTGGCCAAACCTACCTAAGGAAAATGTTGTTAATTGTTGAGAGGTTGAAGAATTTATGGAAGAAAAAAAGAATCTTCGACCACATTATGTTGAGAAATTTTCTAACTCATTATCACAATATACATTTTCTTATAAATGTAGATATATAGGTTCTATGATGTAATTTTGTTAGTTATGCTTTGAGAATTTTGTACTAAAATTATGATATTTGTACAAAATGGGTATAGTTTTTTTTCTCACCTTCTATTTTTCCATCCCAATCCATTTAAAAATATCCTATATGGTTTATGGACTTGCATTATAAAAAGGAAAAATGGGCATCATCTCCCTTTAAGAAAAATGTTTATGCCTTTTTTTAGATAGATTTGGGCTAGGCCCATCTACATACTTTTGAAATCTATGACATATATATTACTAGCTTATATTTCTTTAACTATTGCATTAGAGGGTGTCTCATAATATAACAAAAAAGTTTTTTTACATATCTAGATGTTAGTCTTCTTACTTAGTCTATGAAAATTCCCATTTCCACAACATTGTTGGGGATCTTTTGCACTCTCCTGGGTGTGCAGGTGGAATATCCCCTTGCTTTTCTGGCTCATATTCTTTCACTGAGTCCATGCATCCTGTTGTTATGATATTTCTATTGTCTCTTCTATGGGAATTGTTTTTCCATGGAGGAAATCCTCTAAACTGCTATGACTTTCTCTATTGCTTCATAGTGCATGGAAACCAAATCATAAGTATCTTTCTCCTTGTGGCCTGGATAATAATTTCCCAAATCCTTCATAATATATCATGCAACCATGATAGAGGTTAAGGTCATGGCATGTCTCTCAATATTTGTCCTAGTTAAGAATTATTGAGTTATAATCCAATAATATGAAAGGAAGATAAAATAAGAAAATGTCATGTGGGATCGCCACTTATGTTTTACTCAAACATATTACAAACAAGATGAGAATGGTGGTGCATATGTGTATAATTCAACTTCAAGTAACTTTTAAATAATTTCAGAGTTATAAATGTAACCATACATATTTATTCATGCATGTAGTCCCAAACCAATGTATATTTAAACCCTTTACTAAATTCTAGGCACAAATCACCCTAGTATACAATATTAAGGGTTTACAACATATCCATAGTCCTATAACTTGTAACTTGTAAATTACCAACACCATGCATGGATTTTTCTTCCTAGGGAATGCATTTTTCATCATGCCCTGTTTTCATGCATTTTTCCCTTTATACATTTTTTTTGCATTTACAAGGGAGTTTTTAGCCTTTATGCATAAAAAAGGGTTTTTTGTTTAAAAATGAAAAACTAAAGGTAGGAACATATCTAAAATGATAAAATACAAACTCCACAATTTTACTCACTCAATTTGGAGGTCATATGAGTTCTAGGCATGCATTTTATAGTAAGACAATTTTACCCTCCATTTTACAAAAAGTCTTGAATCTTGGTTCAAGGTAGAAGTCCTTTTTCAATTGAAAATGCACTCCGTATGGTATATATAGATTTATAATGTTATTATCTTTATCCCAAAACTTAGATCACTAAATTTGGAGCTATATAGAAGCATGGTTGTGCATTTCCATTAGGTCATTTTATATTGTTTCAGTCTCTCAATTTACAAGGCAATTGTTTCCTCTTTTACACAATAACCACTTTTATGTTTGCAAATGAAAATATAAATATGTATATGTTGATCCATTGTTTTGTATCATCCTTGTATTTAATTCCAATTTTAACTATTTATATATTTATAGACCCCCCCACCTTGCTTTCCATTTCATAGTCCACCATGTTCCCTACAATTTTCATTGTTCCATAGTGTGTTGAGAAAATTTTTCATAAGTGTTACAATACTTAGTTATTTTTATGACTTGTATTGTGAGAAGATTCCTTATAATATGCAAATATTCTTTATTTCAAACATTTTCCTCCATGATCCAAACACTTTTTGTTCTGCACAAGCCAATATCTAGATTATTTTAAACCTTTTTTCTCTTATGTCGAAAATCCAACAAGAAACCTTTTCTCCACAAAAACTATTCCTATGTACTTCCTCCACCTTTATTTTTCACCCCTCGTTCCTCAAATTTAAAACCCTTCATAACTCCCCATACTTAGCCAATTTTCTTCATCCATCCCAATTCTTTCCATACTTAGTTACTTTTGCATACTCTGCATCCACTCTACATACTTAGTCACTTTCATAATTATGCGAAGGGTAGAATTTTATGATTATTTTAAATTTATCTGCATTACTTGTATCTTCTCATCTCAGTTGTATCACTCTATACTTATTCGATTTTTCGATCATCACTTTTGTGAAGAACTTTGCATTACTCTACCTCGCCACAACCATACCTTTGCATAACTTATACCTCTGCACAACCACATAGCTCCACACAACTTATACCTCCACACAAATTATACCTCAGCACAACCACACCTTCGTACAATTCATACCTACGCACAACTTTACCTCCACACAAATCATTGTCAAATATCCAACATAAAATTCCCTTAGCGTGTCAATGCTCCGACAACAGTCCGATGACCTGTGTCTACTCGATCATTGTAATGCCAATAGGCATTGCCTTCCATATCACACCACTGATGGACATTGTTTTCCATAGCATCGCAACACCGATGAGAATTACGCTCCCTATCATCGCATCTTCGATGGCCACACACCCACCATAACATCACAACTATGAGGGTGATCACATCCATGATACACCCAACGAAATTTGTGCACCATATCACCACAAAACTGATGGACCATGTGAGTATTGTGACGGTCACTTGACGGATCAAAGATGTCCACAAAATGCCACATGGAAATGTTTTTTATTGAACACACGATAGCTAGATATGGTCATTGAATTTGCGATGATCTCTTTTGATGAAATTTTGGTGGATTAAATATCTCTGCAGTTGCCATGTGGCAGGTTTGTATGTTGATTGTACAATAGATGGATATGGGCGATGATGATTCAACAAACATTCAAAATTGTGGTTGTTGGAATTCCATTGTCTAGTCATCAAAACATCGTCAGAAATTATGCAAAATGTACTAGTGACTCTATATCATTGGAATTTGGGAAAAAATGAGTAGATCAAGGTGGAAATTTAACATGCTAAAAAAAATTCATTGGAAAGGTTGAGTTTTTCCACTTGTTAACTCACTTTAAAAGAAGACAATTGATCAACTAAAGAATTATGTATAAGACATATGGAATACATTATGCACCCCTACCAAATCTTGCTTGGAGCATTGAAGTGACAAGGTCCCTTCTTGTAACATTGCAAAGCTTCATGTAGTGAACCTATCACTTCAATGTTTAGGGAAAGATTTCAGAGGGATGGATAATTTTAGTCTAAGACATATATCATCTATCTTAAAATATAATTCAAGGGAAATTGGCCCTTTGAAATTTTCTAAGAGAAAGAATTTGTTTTCAGATGAAACTCATTTGACAACAACTAATAAATTACTTTATTAGTGTACCATATATTTGTTATCAAGACTCCAACCAATAATGAACATATTATCTTATTGATGAACTAGTATATTTATTTCATTTCCATTAAACATGCGACCATATCAATGAAGCATCAGAGAAGGGGCACTCACTCTACTTTCTTTTAGACCACTATTCTTGTAGGAATCTGGGAGGAATATGTCCATGAAAATCGCCCCAACTACAAACTGCAATCTCATCCATCACAAAGTACAATTCTAGAGTAAAATTCGGTTTATGAATTGACCCAAATGACCGAAATTGTTATTTGAGCAACAAAATGATATGATTTCAACAATCTCGAGGTCACTCAATTATGGGAAATATGATCGAAAAGTAGATAATATGAGTTCCAAGTATCAAATTCCAATCATTCTAAACTAATGTTGTTTTGTTTACATATGGGTGTTTACTTTATAAAGTCAATGATTATTATTTTATGATTCCTAACGCTCCATACAATTTTTTCAAAATATAGTATTTGGGTTTTGCAATTCTTTAGCTATAGAATGTCTCGTCTTTTTTTGACCCCTAAATGTTCCAAATGATTTATTTAAAATATGTGCTTTGGGATTTATGAAAGAGAATATTTGAAAAAATCTATAAACCACCTATGATAATATGAAAGTACCTTGGAGAAAGATGGCCAATGAGAGTGCCAAATATACAATCTTTACAGAGTGTTTGAAGGATCTTAGTATAGAAAGGTATTTATGTGATGGAAACAATTCCAATATGCACATATTTTGAATGAAAATTGTATAAAAGTAGTAATTTCAGTTGTATCATAATAGATTGAATTACAAGAAGGCCAAAGTTTAATGACACAAGTGCAATTACATGACATATCGATTGAAGATGACTTATTGAGCAAGTTACCATTGTAGAATTTGGAAATGGGAATGATCCACATGTTTTCCTGGAGTGTGGACACAAGGACCTTCGAAGTGAGGCCAAGTTGGGATTTCGGTGCAAAACCAAGTGGGCCCCAATGTTGTTGGAGGGTTCCTAAATGTGGCTCCAAATGGTTTAGGTGTGCGAAAGTATATATTTGAGACATTGCAATGTCGAGTCATTCATAGAGATGCTTAATCTATATCACACTAAAAGACGTAAGAGAATTTTAAGGAATGATGTGTTGTAATAATGGACTCCCTATTGTATGGAAACAAGCATTTGATGCAGCGTCAAACATAATACATGTAAAATTCAAAGTTTGGTGTTAGATTTGTTGTTCAGATACCTCTATAGTGGTTTATTCTTCTTGATCTTGCCCCAATTTAAAATTTGGCCTTCTTGTAATTCAATATGTTACTTGTACAACTTACATTATTACTTTTATACAATTTTCATTCAAAATCTATGTCTTGGAATTGTTTCTATGACATAATTACCTCTCTATACTAAGATGCTTCAAACACTATAACAATTGTATGTTTGGCACTGTCATTGGCCATCTTTCTCCAAGTTGCTTTCATATTATTGTAGGTGGTTTATAGAGTTTTTCAAATATTTTCTTTTGAAAATCTCAAAGCACATATTTTAAATAAGATGTTTGGAACATCCAAGACCACAAAAATATGAGACTCCCTATAGCTAAAGAATTGGAAAATATAAATCCTTTTGAATAAATTGTATGGAACGTTAGGAATAAAAAAAAAAATCATTTACTTTTTAAAGTAAACACCCATGTGCAAAAAAAAGGGGATAAATTTAGCATTATTGGCATTTCATAATTGGAACTCATATTGTCCATTTTTCAGCAATATTCCTTGGAATTGGGTGACCTTGAGATTGATTAAATCGTATATTTTTGTTCAAAAAATGATTTTGGTCATGTGGGTCAATTCATAAACTTGATTTTACACTAGAATTATAGTTTGTGATGGGTGGGATTGTAGTTTTTAGTTTGGGAAATTTTCACAGACATATTCCTCTGATATTCCTATGAAAATTGTGGTCTAGAATCAAGAAATATGAGTATATATGAGTGCCCCTTCTCCAAATATTCAATGAATATGGATGCATGTTTTATGGAAAAGCAATTAGTATTTTGGTTCTCCAATAAAATAATAAGTTTGTTGTTGGGTGGAGTCTTGATAACGAAGATATGATACACTAATAAAGTAATATATAGGTTTCTACCAAATGATTTTCATCTAAAAACAAATTCTTTCTCTTAGAAAATGTCAAAGGGTCAACTTCCCTCGAATTCTTGTTTAAGAAAAATGATATATGTCTTAAGAATATTATCCTTCCCTTTGAAACCTTGCTCGAATCATTGAAGTAAAAGGCTCCTTGCATGGAACTCTGACATGCAAGGTCCTTCTCACTTCGATGCTCCCAACATGATTTTTGAGGGGTGCATAATGTATGCCATATATCTTATAGAGAATTATTCATTCAATGGATTCTTTGTTTTTTAACTGATTTAATAAGTGGACAAACTCAACCTTACCAATGAGGGTATTTTTTTGCAAGCAAGCGAGTTAAATTTCCACCTTGATCTACTCACTTTTTCCCAAATTCAAATGATCTAGGTTGTTTTAAAATGGGCCAATATCTTTCAGAGAAAATTTTCATGGTTGAATTTCTCATCAATCAGGTGGAAATATGACTTTCGGAAAAATTCCTCGCTTATTTGGAGAAGAATTTACACACAAAAAAGGTGAATTTGTCCACTTATTAACTTGCACTTTTATTTTTTCTACTTTTTAAAATTCGGTTGACAATAATTTACAAAAGTCCTTTGGCTAAGTTGTTGTGTTCTTTGTTTTGTCTTTCTCAAAATTTATTTATTTACTAAAATATATGCATTTAATTTTATATCCAATTACCATTTAATACCACATTGTAAATCATAAAAACCAACCTAGAATATATACATTTCATGAATGAATAATGATTGGCATAGACAAACCTAGAACATATACATGTCATGAGTGAACCATGGTTGACATGGAATTACCTATTTGAGTTCAAATATATTTTCTTCCTTAGTATTTTATGTGATTTAGGTATTACTTTGCCCAGATAATACAACAAAACAAAAGTTGAGCCAAGTTGGGTTAGTGAAAACCAAACCACCCTAATCAAGAGGTTTATGTTTTAGGAAGTAGTCCAAACCAACTTGCATAAGAAACCCTCGATGGAAATTGTACAAAGTCAAGGTAAGATGACCATCAAAGAACGGGATGCCGACATGGTATATTACGTTAAAAGCATTGATTATGATTAAGGAGAGGTGAAACATCTAATGACTATACTTACATGTTAAAATGGGTTTGTACTGTGTCAATGCAACATTGAAGTTCGTATCTACTTAGAAATTAATCGAAAGAAAAATATACTAGTTTAAAAAATGGAGCACGAGTACAAGGGAAATGAGCCAAAATAAGCCACCAACAAAAACTTACCCTCAAAAGAAAATTAATTTTTATAGGATCTAATTGGGATCATTATGGCCTACATGAAGCATGCAAGTCCACCAATAGCAACAATAAGGTTACATGACACAAGTGGGATTACATGGCATATCGATTGAAGATAATTTATTGAGAAAGTTACCATTGTAGAATTTGGCAATGGGAATGCTCCACATGTTTTCCTAAAGTGTGGACACAAGGACCTTCGAAGTGAGTCCAACTTGGGATTATGATGCAAAACCAAGTGCCCCCCAATATTTTTGGAGGGTTCCTAAATGTGGCTCCAAATGGCTTAGGTGTGCCAAAGTCTAGATTTTACATATTGCAATATTGAATCATTCAAAGAAATTCTTAAGACATATCACACTACAAGACTTAAGGGAATTTTAGGAAATTATGTTTTGTAATAATGGAATCCCTACTCTGTAGAAACTAGCATTTGATTCATCATCAAACATAATAGATGTAAAATATCAAAGTTTGGTGTTGGAGTTATTTTTTAGAGACCTCTATCCTAGTGCATTCTTCTTGATCTTGCCCCAATTTTAAATTTGGCTTTCTTGTAATTGAATATGTTACTTGTACAACTTACATTACTTATTTTATACATTTTACATTCAAAATCTATGTGTCTTGGAATTGTTTCTACAACATAAATGCCTCTATATACTAAGATGTTTCAAACACTCTATATAAATTGTATGTTTGACACTCTCATTAGCCATCATTTTCCAAGTTATGTTCATATTATCGTATGTGGTTTTTAGAGTTTTTCAAATATTCTCTTTTGCAAATCCCAAAGTACATATTTTAATTAAATTGTTTGGAAAATTAGGGACCATAAAAAGATGAGACACTCTATAGCTAAAGAATTGCAAAACTAAAATCCTATATTTTGAATAAATTGTATGGAACATTAATAATAATAAAACAAAATCATTGGATTTTTAAAGTAAACACCCATATGAAAAAAAAACAAGATAAATGTAGCATTATTGGCATTTCCTAATTGGAAATCACATCGTCCATTTTTCAGTGATATTCCCTAGAACCGAGTGACATTGAGATTGTTGAAATCATGTATTTTGTTGTTCAAACAATGATTTTGGTAATCTAGGTCAATTCATAAACTTGATTTTACTCTAGAATTGTAGTTTGTGACGGGAAAGACTGCAATTTCTAGTTGGGGAAATTTTTACGAGCATATTCCTCCCAGATTCCTATGAGAATTTTGGTCCAAATAGAGTGAGGGCCCCTTCTCCAATGCTCCATTAAATATGGTTGCATGTTTCATGGAAATGCAATTAGTATACTGGTTCACCAATAAGATAATATGGTTGTTGTTAAGTGGAGTTTTGATAAAAAAGATATGGTACACTAATAAAGTAATATATAAGTTGATACCAAATGATTTTCATGTGAAAAAAAATTATTTCTATTAGAAAATGTCAAACAACCAATTGTCCCTTAATTCATGTTTAAGAGGTTGGTGTTGGTATTGAACATGACTTGCTGAGGTTATTGACCTATCTCCAACATGACTCACAAAGGTTGGTGATTTCTTCTTCCTATTTCTATTTCGTTTAGATTTCCGGTTAATAGTATCTATACTTTCACCAGAGAAGACAAAAGGAAGAGGATAATACTTTATTGATGAAGGAACAAAAACATGATGCCTGTGACATAAGGTGATTAACTGAGAAGCCTTGAGAGCATTTAGATCATTTTGAATGGTACCCAACCAAACCAATAGTCCCACATTTAACCCAGGAATGTACAAAGTGGCCGTCAAAGGGGCACCAACGTTTCCAAAGAAAGGAAAAGCAAAAGAATCCCCTTGCGACAGGGTTCCTTGATTAGTATTGTTAGGAACTTTGGACAAGAAGATATTATGCACAATTTCTTCCCTTGTAGGATCGTTCAAGTCCGCAAAAGTACCGTAGATTAGTGGTATGAAAATATACGCCTATAAGGAGGCAGATCCGCATTTCTAAGCAAAAGATCGAAACTTCCTCATGACCGACAAAGTGGTAGGTCTACCACTATTATTGGATAAATCGATAGGTGTGGACACTAACTGATCTCCCTAGATCTAGAACAAAACACACCAGAACATGACACTTTCGTTAAGTTTTAAATATTGAATTTACTAAAAGAGGGATAGGTGACATACCGTTTAAACGTCGCTTCCTCTCGCCATCGCTGTCCTAGCTCTGTTCCAACACTCATACAATGATGAATATGAAAAATAACGCAACCAACCAAAGTGATAGTAATAGCATAAACTCAATATAAACCTATGTATGTGATCAAGGAATCATACAATAAAACACAACAAAGCTTTATAGGAAAGAATCATATTAAATGTGAAAGAGATATTACAACCATGGCCTTGATGTCGTAAGGTCCCTTCGAACTGTCCTTCGTTCCCCACACACTTCCACTACAAGAATTCTGAGAGCATAGATCTGATAATATTCACAATCTATCTTGAAAAAATGGCTCATCTAGCCAAGCTAACAATCTCCAAAGCTCAATCCAATCCAAGCTCCAAAATCAAAAGCCAATCTCATCCGAGCCAACTTTCTCCATGAGAGCTCCTCCCCTTTTATAAGTTGAAGAGGATAAGGTGAGGAGGTTAGGATGATCCCACCAAATCATGAAAGCGAGTAAGATCCAAACCATTCAGATGCCACCTCACCATGGAAGTTTCTCCTTCTAGAAGCATCGAGAAGATGCTCGTTTGTCCCACGTATGAGCATTCTCGCACCCTGCTTATAGAGAAACCTGTGAACCTCTCGCAACCCAGCTATGGTGCAACCTGCGAGAATCAGGCATTCTTGCACCCTAGCCATAGTGCAACATGCGAAAATAATCTTTAATAGGGTTTTCATAAAGGAAAATGAAACTTCTTTTCTCAGAAAAAGTTATTCTCCCTTCTTTCTTCAGGAACTCAGGCCACTGACCCCTCTGAAGACTACAAACAGGTTTACATCATTAACGGTCATAGGGATGATGAAAAAAATGTGTAATAGAGAGCCCCCCAAAGTATGAAATTAGAACAAAGTGATAGATGAAATACTTTGTCGAGTGTGTGTAGCGAACAAGGAAGAGTCTGTCGAAAACCTACCAACAAACAAGGAAATACAATACAATAATATATCATCACTGAGGTAGGCATTCCCATACTCAGAATACAAATGACTCAAAGCATAAATGCCAACATGCGAAGATCCATGTCAAGTAATACAGGTCATGGCCACCAAACATACACTGTGGATCCATGCCAATATTACTCAAATCTAAACATAGCCACCAAAAATACACTGTGTATCTATGTGTTAAAGACTCAAATTTGAACATAGCCACCAGACATACAATGTGGATCTATGTAACAATACACTGAATATACTCCAACGCAACCTGGATCTGTCAGAAAATATCCAGGGTCTTCATCTCCACCACTCTATAATATGAATCTAACCATGTGAATACATGTGTCGAAGTCGAACATGGTAGAAACCACTTGATTACCAGTCATTAGTGTATACCGTTAACACGTGCGAGGGAAATCACCATTAATGTCAATGACTCCCAAGGTACACTAGTACAATCCAACGAATGTGAATAAATGAGCTGAAGTTAAACACTCAGTGGAATCTCCCAATGAGGGGTCAATAATGAAAACCCACTGTCGAAAGTGAGGAAACCTGCCATTGAGGCATGCAAGTTCCAAGGTACCAATTGGTTTCTAAGTCTAATTCCTGGCTAATGAATTGAAGTCGACAGGAAAAGACTCGTCACAGGAAGGCCTTAATGTATACCCCATCAATGACACAAAACAGGTAACAAGATTTGATGTAGATTAGAGTAACAAGTGATTCAAGACTGAATCAAGGATGGCCGACGAAATAGAAGGCTTAAGGATTGCAGAAATGGCTGACGCAATAGAAGGATTTCTGGGTTGAACTTATTTTTTGAACATATTGACGACACGACAACTGCCTTGGAAACACTGACTCAACAACAAGGATCATAGACCAATTTGTAATCTTATAAGGAGTATGATCAAGACACAAGCGGATTTTCCAACCTAGACACAAAGCAAGTGAAAGGGTGTCATGTTCAAAAGTGACTCTTTCATGGAATACAGGTTTAGACATATTTCTTTCCCAATTTTTCTCCCACCATTTCTGGCGAGTACCTCTTTATTTTTGTGCAAGCTTGAGGAGGATAACGTATGCTTGTAAATGTAAGATCATCCTTCGGATGAGTCCCTCAGAGTATGTTTAACAAACCCTAGGAAGGAGTGGTTCGGTCCCATAAGGGCCTTTCGATGTTTTTTTAACGAGTCCAAAGATAGAAAACTCAGGGGTTTTTCATGTTTTGAGAGTCTGAAAAACACTTAAAGAGAGCTCTCCCAGTTCCTTTTTCGTAACATAGTCTGATGAGACCAAAAAAGAGATAAACTATTGCTCAACTGACGTTTTCTTCAAATACTTTAATGAGCATGAAAAGAACAAGGTCGCTCGACAATCTTTTCATGTTTAGAGAGTCCAAAAAGAGCTTAAAGGGAACTCCAAGGGGTTCCTTTTTCGTATAACCTTTACGAGTTCGAAAAAGTGATAAAAGTATACTCGGTTACATTCTCATTGATTTAGAAGCACGAGAAAGAACAAAGACTAAGATCGGTAACTTATTCTCATGTATTTACGAGCATGAGAAAGAACAAAGACTAAGCTCATGATTATTTTCATTTTTACGCACGCTTTAAAACAAAACAAAACTATGCTTGGACATGGTTTCATTTTTACACAAGCTTGAACCAGAGGAAACTATGCTTGAGGTAAGTGGTTTCATTTTTACACAAGCTTGAACCATAGAAAACTATGCTTGGAGGTAAGTGGTTTCATTTTTACACAAGCTTGAACCATAGAAAACTATGCTTGGAGTTCCCAATGCATAACATAGGGATGGTTGGTACTTAGCCCCCAGCTTAAGAAACTAGCGGCTTTAAATTCAACATGAAGTTCAGAGGCTGAAAGCATTGCCCCCCCAAGCTTCATTTCATCCAACTGTGAAGGAGAATGAAATGAAGCTTCGAATACTATATGTAGGACTTGAACCAAACGGAGAGGGGGAAGTTGTTTCATTTTTTAATGAGCTTGACACATGAGAAGAACTATGATCATGACTCTGGGTATAATCCCAAGACCACTGTTTCATTTTTAATGAGCTTGATACAGAAACAAGAACTATGCTCATAACCTTTGTTTCATTTTTTAACGAGGTTGCCTCAAAGACGCAAAAACTATCCTCGGAATGGGTTTCATTTTTTAATGAGCTTGAAATCAGAAAACAATTCTCAAGGCTGGTTTCATTTTTAAATGAGCTTGAAATCAAAAAATCATGCTCAAAGACCTCTATTTCATTTTTTAACGAGGTTGCGACAGAGATGCAAAAAACTATCCTCATAGTTGGTTTCAATTTTTAACGAGCTTGAAATCAGAAAACCATGCTCAAGGACCTTTGTTTCATTTTTTAATGAGGTTTCCTCAGAGACACAAAACCTATCCTTGGATGTCTCTCTTCTTGATCATGTATTCCAAGAGGACAATGCTCTGGAATGATATCATGTCAAGGGACAAAACTCGGTCATGGCTTCCAAGAGGTCTTCACTGGAAGGAAGAAACACACTCTGGAAGGACACCATGTCGAGGGTCACGACAGGAGTAAAGAGATCGGGCTCTAACAACCCTATCGAAGAGATCACCATGTCAACTACTAAATCTAAGTCATCATAAATTGAAGCCATGGGTGACAATTCCACATAATTGACCTATGGTGGGGGCGATACCATCTAGATATAAGAACCATTTAGGGAGGCAATCCAGTCGGGGTCAATGAATGAAAGTTGATCAACAGTCACAACTCATCCATCATGAGGGAAATATATCACATGAAAAAGAGTAGACACAATAGCTTTCATGGCATAGACATAATCTCACCCAAGGAGTAAAGAGAAATATAAGGGGTCTTGGACTACCATGACATCAACAAAGACATTTTTCCCTCCCAAAGTTACAGGAAACTGAGGAAGGGTCCCTAAATGTTGACTAGTTCTTCTGTTAAAAGCTAACAAATTCTGTGTAACCGACACAAGCTGAGGAAAACTCAAAGCTTGCCAAGCAAAAGAGGACAAAATACTAACAGACGCACCTTCATCTATCGGTGTCTGAGGAACATCTCGACCACAAACCTGTACTATAATCTGGAAAGGAATGTGAGAGGGAAGATGAGGTCCAGTTAGCACACCCCAATTAAAAAGGATGGCCTCATTACTTGGAGGGGGTTTCATGGGAGAAGGAAGAATACCCCTCGACATGGCAGAGTCTGTATCAACAAGAAAAATGTGGGAAGTATCGGGTTTACTCTCGAGCGGGAGAGTAGGATCGACCGATGATGAGATCAAATCAACCAATTGTGTTGCATTCTCCAAGGGGATAATGGGATCAATTCTTGGAAAAGGATCGACCGCTTGGGTTTCGCTCTTTGATGGAAGAGTGGGATCGACCGAGGATGGGATCAGATCGACCGCTTTAGTTTCACTCTCTAAGGGGAGAGCGGGATTGACTGAGGATGGTATCAGATCAACCACTTTGTCAACTGGTTCAACTAAGGACATGATTAGATTGATGACGTGATCAACTGGATTGACCGGTGAAGGGATCAGAGTGATCATTCCATCAACTATAGGGGGGTCAAGAGTAAGCATGCAATAAGCAGCTGAAAGTTGAGGCTGTGAAACAGTCATGTCTTCCAATAATTTCGAGGCTTTGTCCATACGAGGGAAAAGGTGAGTTAGATGACTCCCTTTGCATAACATACACAGGAACTTGACTCTACTTTTCTTTTTCTCAACGGTATCTTGACTAGTTGACGGGAGGTCATCAACATGTTGTTCAGAGGTTGATGACACGGGTTGGCGAGGGTGTGTAGACCAAGATTCTATAACTTTGGATAGACAAGGGAAATCCTTAAGAAGATGGATACCCTTACAAATCCTGCAAGGGTACTTGGGCTTACAAGTTGTTTGGGTGATCTTGACATCATCAACACTCCCAACATGATTAACAGTAACTAGTTTTTTTCCAACATGTTTGACAGTGGTCGAAGGTTTTGACCATTGTTTATCTTTCTTCTTCTTATTCTTTCATTTCTTCTTCTTCTTATCCACCAATTTACTAGCTTGAGATCTTTCACTCGACGAAGAAGATGAAATGGAAGAAGACCTTGCAAGTGAAGAAGGTGAAGAAGATATTATTGGTGAAGACAGTGAAGGATCAACATGAGGTTGATGTTCTTGGGGGGAAGTGCTTATGACCGAAGAACTTACTACATTTGGGATTACCTAAGTAGAAAAAAACCATACTGGTAATACAATTGTGAGACCCAGAAGGCTCAAAGTAGCGATGTGAGGAGGTCCAATGTTTCCATAAGAAGGAAAAACAAAAGGTTCCCCTGGAGAAGGGGTTCCTTCATTGGTCATTTTGTGAACTGACGTTATACAAAACAAATCCAACCTAGAGTCTGCTAGGGAAAACAAATAGCACACGCTAAAAATATAGGAAGCAAGCAAACAAACAAAACCTTCTCACAATGAGCACACTATTTGGTGATGAAATCCAACGTCGCGGGAACAAAGTAAGAAGGGTCTAAGATAGAGCAGGTGGAAAAGTTACGTTGACAACCTGCTTAATGGACTTACACCCTGGTGCAAGCTCCCACACATAAACATGGGTATACCCTCCAAGGAGCCCGAGTGAGTTTGGCCAACGTCGATTCTAGGTACTATGAAGACTTGCCCCTCTACAGTCACCTTGTGTAAAGATCCTAAGGATATAGTCCACTAAGGTTACCAATCACTACAGTGATGCCTGGGGAAACAATCGACAGTCCGATCTATGTGCAAGGGCAGGGTATCTATCCAGAAATCAACTTGAAAGGATTCCACTCATCATTTTGGGTATTCCTCTCAAGCGACCCCCATAATACACGTAATCTCTACACCAAGACCAACAAAGTAGGGTGAGTAACTCTACCAGTCTCAATGTGACCTCGTGATTGACCCTTGTGTTAGAAGGGTTTCCCAAGAAAAAATGTAGTAAGTGGATTTAACTCTTCCTATCACAAGATACTATGTTTGTTTACATCTTTGGAAAGTTATCTTTCACACCTATTCCAAATCCCTATGACTAATCTAATGTAGGTTTGCTACTAGAAAATATAAAAATGTCTAACCAATTTTTATAAGCGTTTTATTTTATGGCTGTTGTTACTCAAGAGGAAAATGGCGTGGACAATATGGTGTTTTGATCGACTCGAAAGTTATGCAAAGAGAGGAAGACACAATCTTTTCATTTCGATGAAAGCTATGCTACGAGAAGGAGAAAACATGTATCATTCCCAGACGCACAATGTCCCAAAATCTTAAAACTCATAAATATCAATATTCTCAAGAAATGAGCAAAAAAGACTGTACACCAATGCACGATTCAAAAATTTCACTAAACGCAACAATGAACTTTCTTAAAATAAAGAAACCCAAACTAAAAATTTTCATTTAAAGCGAACTATTCAGAAGAAATCTGATCTTTCCCTAAGCAATTATAAAGAAAACAAATGCTTTGGAATTGAAAGACACTCAAAGCAAGAGACTAATCCTTCAAAACCAAACAAAACAAAGATGGCTAAAAGAAACTCAAAGAATGTCAAGCAGACTATAAACAGATCAATATAGGCTCCAAAAGTTCAATCCAGCTGATCAAAGAAAAAAAGGGCATCAAAAGATAGGAAAGCCTAATTCCAAACAAAATTTTCAAATGGGTTTGCAACCTAGCTATAGGGTGCAGTGCGAAAATCAGTGGAGTCCGCAAGCTGGACACAGGTAGGGTGTGAACATGTCACATTGGATTACACAGTAGGGTGCGAAATTGAGGGGATTTCACAGGCTGTAGACCAGTACAGTGCGATGCTTCTTGAAATCAAAGAGAATTTGGAAAAGGACAAACGAGTCTAAGTGAAATTTCAGATCAAGAGAGTCTAGATGGATCTCCCATAGACTCAGAGACCAAAAATCAAGCAATCAAAGCAAGGGAAACTAGACTAACTAGGAAACAATCTTCTCCCCAGTTGAGTCACCAATTTTGTTATAGGATAAATCGGTAGGTGCAGACACTAACTAGAAAAAAATCCATTCCCTAGTATGGTCGCCAATTTTTTTATTGGATAAATCAGTAGGTGTGGACACTAATTGATCTCCCTATATCCACCTAGATCTAGAACAAAATACACCAGAACATGACGCTTTCCTTAAGTTTTAAATATTGAATTTACTAAAAGAGGGATAGGTGACATACTATTTAAACGTCACTTCCTCTCGCCATCACCGTCCTAGCTCCTTCCCAATGCTCATACAATGATGAATATGCAAAATAACGCAACCAACCAAAGTGATAGTAATAGCATAAACTCAATATAAACCTATGTTTGTGATCAAGGAATCATACAATAAAACACAACAAAGTTTTATAGGAAAGAATCATATTACTGTATCATATTAAATGTGAAAGAAATATTACAACCATGGCCTTGATGTCGTAAGGTCCCTTCCAACTGTCCTTCATTCCCCACACACTTCCACTCCAACAATTCTGAGAGCATAGATATGATAATATTCACAATCTATCTTGACAAAATGGCTCATCTAGCCAAGCTAACAATCTCCAAAGCTCAATCCAATCCAAGCTCCAAAATCAAAAGCCAATCTCATCCAAGCCAACTTTCTCCATGAGAGCTCCTCTCCTTTTATAAGTTGAATAGGATAAGGTGAGGAGGTTAGGATGATCCCACCAAATCATGAAAGTGAGTAAGATCCAAACCATTCGGATGCCACCTCACCATGAAAGTTTCTCCTTCCAGAAGCATCGAGAAGATGCTCATTTTTCCCACGTATGAGCATTCTCGCACCTTTCTTATAGAGCAACTTGCAAACCTCTCGCAACCCAGCTATGGTGCAACCTGTGAGAATTAGTCATTCTCTCACCCTAGCCATAGTGAAACAAGCGAAAATCATCTTTAATAGGGTTTTCATAAAGGAAAATGAAACTTCTTTTCTTAGGAAAAGTTCTTCTCCCTTCTTTCTTCAGGAACTCAGGCCATTGACCCCTCTGAAGACTACAAACAGGTTTACATCATTAACGGTCATAGGGATGATGAAAAAGAGAACCCTTTGCATGCCTTCTTTACGACAACCTGCAAACACTTCAAGTGTTTGGGTTTTTTTCGACTCTGCACACACCTGCAGCAGCAGTCCTTCAAAGTTTCTGCTCAGATTCACAACTGAGACTCTTCCTTAGCCTGGGCACTTCTTGCAGGGCTTGTATAACCCAATCTCACTTCTGGGTAAACGAGAACAAGAGTTAAACTATCCGAGCCTTCTGTCAACACACTCCTGGCGGACGACTTCAACTGCACTCCTTGCAGGAATCCTTGCTCAGATAGAGAAACAATTGAAACTCATTTCTTCTTTCCCTCAGATTTCAAACTCAAACATGAAATCACATACACAGCAATAAAGCAAATGCATAACAGGAAGCAAACACCCATAAGCACATCATTTAACATCGACACACAGAGAAAAAGACACAAAACCATGGATTTGAATCAACTTCTTCTATTAATTCAAGATCTATACATGGATGTTCTTCTACAACTCTCTGTTATTCTCCTGTGCTCTTCCTGCTTCAACTACTTTACAATGTACAATGAGGGTGTCTATATCCGTTTTTCCCTCCTTCTTTCTAAAACTGTCTAATCTATGAATTTAAGTCTATCTACCTGCATTAACTAGTTTTAAATGCCTCCTATCTACTAAGGACGAGAGCTATCTGCTCAAGGTCCAATAAAATATACAAATGCACCTCATCTTAATGGCTCATTTAAGATTTGCGCAACAATTCCAAAGTGTTTTCAAAATTTGTGCTAGCTTGTCTAACTTTCCTCCACTTCTGCGCTGGCTCGTTTGATGTGTTGGCGATGCTCCTGCATCACATAGAGATGCTTAAGCCATATCACAATACAATACGTAAGGGAACTTTAAGGAATGATGCGTTGTAATAATGGACTCCCTACTCTATGGAAACTAGCATTTGATGCATCACCAAACATAATATATGTAAAATATCAAAGTTTGGTGTTAGAGTTGTTGTTCAAAGACTTCTATCATGGTTGATTGTTCTTGATCTTGCCCCAAATTAAAATTTGGTCGTCATGTAATTCAATTTGTTACTTGTACAACTTACATTCCTACTTTTATACAATTTTCATTCAAAATATATGTGTCTTGGAATTGTTTCTACAACATAACTACCTCTCTATACTAATATGCTTCAAATAGTCTATAAAAATTGCATGTTTGGCCCTCTCATTATCTATCTTTCTCCAAATTACTTTCATATCATCGTAGGTGGTTGATAGAGTTTTTCGAATATTCTCTTTTGAAAATACCAAACAACATATTTCAAATAAACTTTTTGGAACATACAAGACCAAAAAAATATGAGATTCCCTATAGCTAAAGAATTGCAAAACCGAAAGCCTATATTTTGAATAAATTGTATGGAACGTTAGGAATAAAAAAAAATCATTGAAATTTTAAAGTGAACACCCATATGCAAACAAAACAAGATAAATTTAGCATTATTGGAATTTCATAATTGGCACTCACATGTGTCCATTTTTTGGTGATATTCCCTGGAAGCGAGTGACCTTGAGATTTATGAAATTGTATATTTTTGTTGTTCAAACAACAATTTTGGTCATGTGGGTCAATTCATAAACTTGATTTTATGCTATAATTGTAGTTTGTAATGGGAGATAATTCCATTTGTAGTTCAGGGGATTTTCATGGGTATATTCCTCGCAAATTCCTACAAGAATTGTGGCCCAGAAGCGGGATAGATGAGTTCCCCTTCCCCAACGCTTCTGTGAATATGGTCACATGTTTTATGGAAATGCAATTAGTATACTGGTTTACAAATAAGATAATATGTTCATCATTGTGTGGAATATTTATATCAAAGATATGATACACTAATAAAGTAATATATAAGTTGCTACCAAATATTTTTCATATGAAAACAAATTATTTCTCTTAGAAAATATCAAAGGAATAACTGCCCTCGATTTCTTGTTTAAGAAAAATGATATATGTCTTAATAATATTATCCTTCCCTTTGAAATCTTGCTCGAAACATTGAAGTGACAAGATCCTTGCTTGGATCTTTGCAAGGTTACAAGAAAGGACCTTGTCACTTCGATGATCCCAACATGATTTTGAGGGGTGCATAATGTACGCCATATATCTTATAGAGAATTATTCAGTCAATGAATTATTTGTTTTTAAATTGAGTTAATAAGTGGACATGAATCTCAACCATATGAATGAGTTTTGTTTGTTTGTTTTGCAAGAAAGTTAAAGTTCCACCTTGATCTACTCACTTTTCCCAAATTCCAATAATTTGGGTCATTTTAAAATGGACCAATATCTTTCAAGGAAATGTTTCATGGTTGAATTTCTCATCAATAAAGTGGAACTATGACTTTCAACAAATGTCCTCCCTAGTTTGGAGGAGAATTTACACAAAAAAGTGAATTTGTCCACTTATTAACTTGCACTTTTATTTTTTCTATTTTTTTAAATTCGGTTTACAATAACTTACAATAGTCTTTTGGCTAAGTTGTTATTTTCTTTGTTTTGTCTCTCTCAAAATTTATTTATTTACTAAAAAATAAGCATTTAATTTTATATCGAATTACCATTTAATACCACATTATAACTCATAAAAACAAACCTAGAACATATACATTTCATGAATGAATAGTGATTGGCATAGCAAAACCTAGAACATATACATTTCATGAACGAACAGTGATTGACATAGCCAAACCTAGAACATATACATTTCATGAATGAACAGTGATTGGCATAGCCAAACCTAGAACATCTACATTTCATGAGTGAACCATGGTTGGCATGGCATTACTTGTTTGAGTTAAAATATATTTGCTTCCTTAGTATTTTGTGTGATTTAGGTATTACATTACCTAGATAATACAACAAAACAAAACCGGGCCAAGTTGGGTTAGTGAAACCCAAACCACCCTAATCAAGAGGTTTATGTTCTTAGTAAGTTTTCCAAACCAACCTTCATAAGAAACCCTCAATGGAAATTGTACAAATTCAAGGTGATATGACCATGAGAGCAAGGGATGCCACTATGGTGTATCAATATAAAAGCATTGATTATGATTTGGGGGAGGTGCAAGGTTCAAATCTCTTACTCACATGATAAAATGGGTTTATACTGTGTCAATGCAACATTGAGGTTTGTAGTTACTAATAAATTCATTGAAAGAAAAATATGCTACTTTAAAAAATAATGAGCATGAGTATAAGGGAAACGATCCAAAATAATCCACCAACAAAAACTTACCCTAAAAAATAAAAAAATTATAGGGTTTAATTGGGATCATTAGGACCTAAATGAAGCATGCAAGTCCAACAATAACAACAATAAGGTTACATGACACAAGTGGTATTAAATGATATATCAATTGAAGATGACTTATTAAGCAAGTTACAATTGTAGAATTTGGCAATGGGAATGCTCCACATGTTTTCTCGAAACATGGACAGAAGGACGTTCGAAGTGAGGCCAACTTGGGATTGTGGCGCAAACCCAAGTGGCCCCAAATGTTGTTGGAGGGTTCATAAATTTGGCTCCAAATGGTTTAGGTGTGCAAAAGTCTAAATTTGAGACATTGCAATATTGAATCATTCATAGAGATGTTTAAGCCATATCACACTACAAGACATAAGGGAATTTTAAGGAATAATGCATTGCAATAATGGACTCCCTACTCTATGGAAATTAGCATTTGATGCATCGTCAAACATAAAATATGTAAATATCAAAGTTTGGTGTTAGAGTTGTTGTTGAGAGACCTCTATCATGGTTGATTCTTCTTGATATTCTTGCCCCAATTTAAAATGTGGCCTTGTTTTAATTCAATATGTTACTTATACAACTTACATTACTACTTTTATACATTTTTTATTCAAAATATGTGTGTCTTGGACATGTTTTTACAACATGAATACCTCTCTATACTAAGATTCTTTGAACATTCCATAAAAATTGTATGTTTGGCATTGTCATTGGCCATATTTCTCCAAGTGACTTTCTTATTATTGTAGGTGGTTTATAGAGTTTTTTTAAATATTCTCTTTTCCAAATCCTAAATCACATATTTTAAATAATTTTTTTGGAACATCGAAGACCACAAAAAGATGAGATGCCCTATAGCTAAAGATTTGCAAAACCGAAAACCTATATTTTGAATAAATTGTATGGAATGTTAGGAATTAAAAATTTCATTGAGTTTAAAAAGTAAACACCCATATGCAAACATAATGGGATAAATTTATAATTATTGACATTTCATAAATGGCACTCGTATTGTCCATTTTTCGACAATATTCCTTGGAACCAAGTGACCTTGAGATTATTGAAATTGTATATTTTTGTTGTTCAAACAAGGATTTTGGTCATCTGGTTCAATTCATAAGCTTGATTTTACGCTAGAATTGCAATTTGTGATGGGTGAGATTGCAATTTGTAGTTCGGTGAATTTCACAGGCATATTCCTCCCAGATTCCTACAAGAATTGTGGTCCAGAAGCATGATAGATGAGTGCCCCTTCTCCAATGCTTCAGTGAATATGGTCGCATGTTTCATGGAAATGCAATTAGTATATTGGTTCACCAATAAGATAATAAGTCTGTTGTTGGGTGGAGTCTTGATAACAAAGATATGGTACACTAACGAAGTAATATATAAGTTGTTACCAAATGATTTTCATTTGAAAAATAATTATTTCTCTTAGAAAATGTCAAAGGGCCAACTTCCCTCAAATTATTGTTTAATAAAAATGACATATGTCTTAAGAATATTATCCTTCCCTTTGAAATCTTGCTCAAAACATTGAAGTGACAAGCTCCTTGCATGGAACTTTGCAAGGTTACAAGCAAGGACCTTGTCACTTCGATGATCCCAACATGATTTTTGAGGGGTGCATAATGTACGCTATATATCTTATAGAGAATTATTTAGTCAATGAATTCTTTGTTTTTAAACTAAGTTAATAAGTGGACAAACTCAACCTTACCAATGAGTATTTTTTTTGAGAGCAAGTTAAATTTCAACCTTGATCTACTCACCTTTTCCCAAATTCCAATGACATGGGTCCTTTTAAAATGGGCCAATATCTTTCAGGGAAAAGTTTCATGGTTGAAGTTCTTATCAATTAGGTGGAACTATAACTTTCAAAAAAATTCCTCCCTAATTTGGAGGAGAATTTACACCAAACAAAGGTGAATTTGTCCACTTATTAACTTGCACTTTTAATTTTTCTATTTTTTAAAATTTGAATGACAATAACTTACACTAGTCCTTTAGCCAAGTTGTTGTGTTCTTTGTTTTTAATTTCTCAAAATTTCTTTATGCATTTAATTTTATATCTAATTACCATTAAATACCATATTGTAAATCATAAAAACCAACCTAGAACATATACATTTCATGAATGAACAGTGATTGGCATAGCCAAACCTAGAACATATACATTGCATGAGTGAACCATGGTTGGCATGGCATTACCTGTTTAAGTTTAGATCTATTTTCTTCCTTAGTATTTTATGTGATTTAGGTATTACTTTACCCAAATAATACAACAACAAAACAAAACTAGGCAAAGTTGGGTTAGTGAAAAACAAACCACCCTAATCAAGTGACATAAGAAACCCTCAATGGAAATTGTAGAAAGTCAAGGTGATATGACCATGAGAGAAGGGATGCCACCATGGTGTATCAAGTTAAAAGCATTGGTTATGATTTGGGAGAGGTGTAAGGTTCAAATCTCTTACTCACATGTTAAAATGGGTTTGTACTGTGTTAATGTAACATAGAGGTTCGTATCTCCTTAGAAATTAATAGAAACCAAAATATACTACTTTAAAAACAATGAACATTAGTACAAGGAAAACAACCCAAAATAAGCCACCAACAAAACTTACCCTAAAAAAAATAAAAAATTATAGGATCTAATTGGGATCATTGTAGCATACATGAAGCATGCAAGTCCACCAATAACAACAATAAGGTTACATGATACAAGTGGAATTACATGATATATCGATTTAATATGACTTATTGAGAAATTTACCATTGTAGAATTTGGCAATGGGAATGCTCCACATGTTTTCGTGAAGCGTGGACACAAGGACCTTCGAAGTGAGGCCAAATTGGGATTGTGGTGCAAACCCAAGTGGCCCCCAATGTTGTTGGAGGGTTCCTAAATGTGGCTCTAAATTGTTAAAGTGTGTCAAAGTCTAGTTTTGAGACATTGCAATATTGAATAATTCATAGAGATGCTTAATCCATATCACACTACAAGACCTAACAAAATTTTAAGGAATGATGCGTTGTAATAATTGACTCCCTACTCTATGGAAACTAGCATTTGATGCATTGTAAAACATAATAGATGTAAAATATCAAAATTTGGAGTTAGAGTTGTTGTTCAGAGACCTCTATCGTGGTTGATTCTTCTTGATCTTGCCCCAATTTAAAATGTGGCCTTCTTGTAATTCAATTTGTTGTCTGTACAACCTACATTACTACTTTTATACAATTTTCATTCAAAATCTCTATCTTGGAATTGATTCTACAACATAAATAACTCTATATACTTAGATGCTTCAAACACTATAAAAAGTGTATGTTTGGTTCTCTCATTGGCCATCTTTCTCCAATTTACTTTTGTATCATCGTAGGTGGTTTATAGAGTTTTTCAAATATTCTCCTTTGAAATCCTAAATCACATATTTAAAATAAATTTTTTGGAACATTGAGGACCATAAAAAGATGAGACACCCTATGGCTAAACAATTGAAAAACCGAAAGCCTATATTTTGAATAAATTGTATGGAACATTAGGAATAAAAAAAATCATTGAATTTACAAAGTAAACATCCATATGAAAACAAAGTGGGATAAATTTAGCATTATTGGCATTTCATAATTGGCACTCATATTGTCCATTTTTTGGCCATATTCCCTGGAACCAGGTGACCTTGAGATTGTTGAAATCGTATATTGTTGTTGTTCAAACAACGATTTTGGTCATCTGGGTCAATTCATAAACTTGAGTTTATGCTATAATTGCAATTTTTGATGGCTGAGATTGCGGTTTGTATTTCGAGCAATTTTCATGGGCATATTGCTCCCATATTCCTACGAGAACTGTGATCCAGAAATAGGATAGATGAGTGCCCCTTTTCCAACTCATCAGTGAATATGGTTGCATGTTTCATGGAAATTCAATTAGTATATTGGTTCACCAATAAGATGATATGTTCATTGTTGGGTGGAGTCTTGATAACAAAGATACAATACACTAATAAAGTAATATATAAATTGCTACCAAATGATTTTCATCTGAAAACAAATTATTTCTCTTAGAAAATTTCAAAGGGCCAACTGCCCTCGAATTAGTTTTTAAGAAAAATGAAATATGTCTTTAGAATATTTTCCTTCCCCTTGAAATCTTTCTCGAAACATTGAAGTGACAAGCTCCTTGCATGGATCTTTGCAAGGTTACAAGAAAGGACCTTGTCACTTCGATGATCCCAACATGATTTTTAAGGGGTGTATAATGTATTCCATACATCTTATAAAGAATTATTTAGTGAATGAATTATTTGTTTTTAAATTGAGTTAATAAGTGGACAAACTCATCCTTACCAATGAGTGTTTTTTTTTTTTGAGTGAGTTAAAGTTCCACCTTGATCTACTCACTTTTTCTCAAATTCCAATGATCTGTGTCATTTTGAAATGGGCCAATATCTTTCAGGGAAAATTTTAGTGGTTGAAGTTCTCATCAATTAGGTGGAACTATGACTTTCAGAAAAATTCCTCCCTAATTTGGAGGAGATTTTACACCAAAAAAATGTGAATTTGTCCACTTATTCACTTACACTTTTATTTTTTCTATTTGTTTTTTAATTCGGTTGAAAATAACTTACAATAATCCTTTGGCTAAGTTGTTTTTTTATTTTTTTTTTCTTTCTCAAAATTTATTTATTGACAAAAAAATATGCATTTAATTTTATATCCAATTACCATTTAATACCACATTGTAAATCATAAAAACCAACCTAGAACATATACATTTCATGAATGAATAGTGATTGGCATAGTCAAACCTAGAACACACACATTTCATGAGTGAACCATGGTTGACATGAAATTACTTGTTTGAGTTCAAATCTATTTGATTTCTTATTATTTTATGTGATTTAGGTATTACTTTACCTGGATAATACAACAATACAAAAATTTCGCCAATTTGGGTTAGTGAAAACCAAACCACCCTAATCAAGAGGTTTGTGTTTTTAGTAAGTTTTCCAAACCAACCTGCATATCAAAACCTCAATGGAAACTGTGCAAAGTCAAGGTGAGATGACCATGAGAGTAAGGGATGCCACCATGGTGTATCAAGTTAAAATCACCGGTTATGATTTGGGAGAGGTGCAAGGTTAAAATATCTTACTCACATGTTAAAATGGGTTTGTACTATGTCAATGCAACATTTAGGTTTGTAGCTATTTATAAATTAATTGAAAGTAAAATATACTACTTTAAAAAAATTGTTCACGAGTACAAGAGAAATGACCCAAAATAAGCCACCAACAAAAACCTTCCCTAAAAAAAACAAAATTATAGGGTCTAATTGTGATCATTATGGCGTACATGAAGCATGAAAGTCCACCAATAACAACAATAAGGTTAATTGACACAAGTGGGATTGCATGACATATCGATTGAAGATGACTTATTGAGCAAGTTACCATTGTATAATTTGGCAATGGGAATGATCCACATGTTTTCCTGAAGTGTGGACACAAGAACCTTCGAAGTGAGGCCAACTTGGGATTGTGGTGCAAACCCAAGTGGCCTTCAATGTCATTGTAGGTTTTCTAAATGTATCTCCAAATGTAATGTTCACTAGCCCAGCTGAGGTCCATTACGTGCATAAATACTCTAAAATTAATTTTTTTAAAGATAACTAATTTCATGTAGCTTACCAGATACGAGTTACACCCAGATTTAACTACTATATGATATCATAATGAAATTCATATAAAACATGCTAAAAATGACATGAATGCAATTTAAATAAATCAACACAACGACATATAAATCGTTCTCAAACATGGAGTTAATACATGCCAATTGAACTCATAATAAAACACAAAAACAAGATAAAACACTTATGTTTTAAAAACAGATGTGCAACCAGCTGCTTGGGATAGATGTTCCACCCAACCATAGACTTGTTGTTCCAAAAATCAACAACAATCACCCCTGAGCTGGGGCTAGCATTCCATAAAATAGGGTGGTATCTCACTATCCACTCACAACTAAAAAATCCCACAACCCATTGGTATTATCCTACAACGATACTGATTTTCCACCATCTCTCTTCCTCTCGACCTACCAACCCAAGGAATGTACCCCTTCACTACTTTTAGACCCTCGAGCATCCCATTCATTTATTAGGGTCTCTCTAGCCTAGGTAACCAGGAATACCTCTACTAATAAACTCAAGGGAGCTCACTGCTAAGAAAACTACCAGGAAAAAAAGTAGCAATCACTTGTTTTTATAGTGAAACTCACATAGGAGTTCACTCTTCAGGCCTCAAAACCTGGCTCTTCAATCTTCTGCTCAAAATACGCTATAGAATTCTCCCTCCATGGTTTCTCCAGCTCTAAGCTCTTCTTCTCAACTCTCTTATTGTTTTTCATGCCAAAAAATTGACTCTTCCTATACTATTGTAACCCCCCATACGATTTTCCTCTCCTTGGTGTTGATTGTTTTGTTTTCATTGATGTCAACCCTTGAATAAGCCTCGATGATGTGGTTTTGGTACCTGATGTTGAATGGAGAATATTGACATGACGAAAAAAGTAAATGTAGGCAAGATACTCATATATGGATAGTACATGTCGAGTCATTTCCAGTAATATGTGGAATTCCACGTGGTTCCTCGCGGTTATGGATATATGGCCTTTTAAAGTTGGAAGCCCCAAAGAGTGGACAAGGAGCCCCTAGTTTGTTATAAGGGGTAAAGTTGTTGTAACAAGAAAACCCTAGAAGCCCTAAAATAAGGAGAGGAGTTACCTAGCACAAGTATATAAGCACCTCAAGGAGTCATTCACAAGTACACTCACACACTTATTCATTGCTTATCTTTCTTGTGATCTAGTGATCTTTTGCTAAGGTTGTAGTGTCATTTTTTGAGGTAGCAAAGAAGGGTCGATGAAAAAAATCAAAGAGTTACAACAAATCCTAATTTATGAGGTATATGTGAGTTGCATGTTTGTAAGGGAGAATATTTACATGGGATACAGTGAAGAAAAGGGCATATATATGCGGGATGTAGAAGAGAAAGTCGTGTACATGTGAAAAGCTCATGAAAATTTGAGTAGATGTTGGTACCAAGTCCCTAGAGTATGAAAGGAAGGTTACGGGTCAACAACTTATTGTTTTAGGTCAGCTTCAGAGGTATTGGTATGGTTGTATACATGTTTTTATGGTCGCTTATTGTCATGATATGATGTATGCTTGAGGCATACTTGGTATGGTTGGTTTGGCATTTGGATATGGTATATATTGATTGTTTGGTTGAGTGAAGATCACTCTTATATTTGGTTTATCATATGATATGGTCCTTATAGTTCTTGTCTTTGATTTGATTGTATATGGTTGAGTTATATTCTTGTTGTATGGTGGCATATTCATGAGGGGCATGCATTGGTTCTTTGAGACACTTCATTGATGATATGATACATATCCGCATATGGTTGATGGTATGGTATATGATACAAGTTACACATGGTTGATGCTCTAGTTCATGATTCACTATTCTTTATTGATGTATCTTTGGTTCATGATTGATGCATGAGATAGTGTGTATGTTGGTATACAGTTGATGCATGGTATGGTACAGGTGTTAGTTGGTTGATGAGAAGATACATGTTGATGTGACAGTGACAGTGACAGTGATAGAGAAAGAGTGAAAATGACAGAAAAAGAGTGGCAGTGATAGTGACAGAGAGAAAGTGATAGTGACAGAGACAGTCGAAGTGACAGTGGAAAATTTTGTGATAGTGACAGTTGGTCTACACTTATACTTTAGGGCGGAAGGATAGGGCAAGGACATGTGGTTGTATCCACCTTCCAGTTGGAGCCAGAGAATTCAGGGGGTTGTAGCCTCTTTCTGGTTGGAGCCAGAGAATTTAGGGAGTTGTATCTTCCTTCAATTTGGAGACTCACAATAGGGGGTTGGAGCCTCCTTTCAGTTGTATATGGAGAATTAGGAAGTTTGTGCTTCCAATGAATGTATTCTTTTGATACATAAGAAAAGCATTATGTGGTTTTCTCCCTTCTGGATTTCCACATAAATTCTAATGTACTATGTATCTATTGTGATGTGATGTTGTTTATACTTATATTGATGATGATATATTGAATGATAATGTTAAACTATTGAATATTGTTGAAGAATATAATGTTGTTAAAATTACTAAATTGCTCATTAGTGATTCACCCCCCCTCTCAGTAATCCAACACTTGGCTTACTTTATTGACTTACACTCTTCCCCAAGCTTATTGTACTCAGTCCCCATACTTCCAATAATTATGGGATGTGCCATCTCACACTCACCCTCTTACATGTATTCAATGATTGGATTTGGGGACACTTAATCATAAATTAGAAGGTTCATATACCAATAGATAATTTAGGAAGTAGGTTGAATTAATAGACATGGGTAATTCCCCCTTGGAACCCTCTCTTAGACATTCTTTTAGAACCTACCCTCTCTTATGGATTAATTCAACCCCCATATCTATCCATGTCTCTTTGGTAGTTGGCATCACATTTTATTATTAAATCTTAGAAATTTAATTCACATATGCATTGCTTGGTTGTAGCCACACATTGTATCTACATTAAGTATTAATTAAAGTATGGATTATAGCAGGATGTTATATTCCCCATCCCGTACAATTTTGTGTCATCCTCGGTGCACACTATGTCTATACACATATACAAATTTACATCACAATGCTTAAAGAAATAAAATTATGCAATTTCACAAATCTAGCAACAGTTCCAACCAAAATATGATATTCCTCTAAACCTGTTGACCTAAGGAAAGTACCCCCTTCATTGTTCTCAATCAACCAGGATATACCATTCATTTGTCAGGGCCCCCAACAAAGGTTGGCTTGGACTTTAAGATGTGGTTCTAGACTCTAGCTGCTCAAGATGGAGTCTTGCATTCTTATATTTTATTTTCTTCAAAATTGTCAAAAACATGCGGGTATTTTTCCCGCATGTTTTCTTTATGCTACCATGTTGCATCTTCAGGGTCGTAGTATGTACATTGAACCATTACCAACCTTATGGCTTTGTTCCTAATCAATTTTACTTTTCAATCCCGGATGCATTAGTGGTTCCACCTGAAAATTCCCTTCATGTTCCACCTATATCACAGTCCAATCAATTATATGGTTAGGGTCACGAACATATTTCTTTAATAATGACACATGAAATAAATTATGCACTCTCAAGAATGTAGGAAATGCTAGCATGTATGCAATCAGCCCTATCTTTTCTAATATCTCAAAAGGTCCACAATATCTTACTACCAACTTTGGGTAACTTCTGAATCTCATTGAACTTGTTTTTTCCTTCACTTTAAAAAACACATGTTTGCGCACTTGAAATATTTGAAAACTATTTTTTATCTACATAATTTTTCTGCCTATCCTAAGCAGCCTTTAAATTCTGCTTGATTTTTTCCATTTTCTTCAACAAATCTTTCCCAATAACTACTCCGTCTACTGGATTATCCCAACTCACTGGTGTGTTACACTTCCTTCCATACAATGCTTCAAATGGACTCATTTTTAATGAGGCTTGATAAAAATTATCATAAGAAAATTCAACTAAATGAATATAATCCTCCCATTTTGATGGTTGGTTCATCACATACATTATGAGCATGTCTTCAATGATTTTGTTCGTCCTCTATGTTTTCCCATTTGACTCTGGGTGATACGATGTACTAAGATTTATATTTGTCCCAAAGCATTTGAACAAACCTTTCCAAAAATTGGATGTAAACTTGGAATCTCTATTTGAAACTATTGGCTTAGGCACCCCATGTAGCTTGGCAATTTCCTTCATGTATATTTATGCAATATTTGCTACCTTGTGTGTTGTCTTCACTGGAATAAAATGTGTTTCCTTATTTAATTTATCCACCACCACCATGATGGAATCATGTTTCTTCAATGTTCTAGGAATCTTAGTAATAAAATCAATTGTAATTGCTTCCCAATTCCATTATGGAATGGGAAATGATTGTAATATCCATGTTGGATGTCTATGCTCAGTCTTCACTTTCTAACACTCTAGACATTTTTATATATAATTAGCCACTTATTTCTTCATTCCTGGACAAAAGTATTGGCTTCTTACAATTGCAATTGACTTATGATATCCTAGATCCCCCGCATATGGCACATTGTGCATTTCCCTCATCATTGTATTTTTCAGCTCACTGAAATTTGACACATATACTTTTCCTTTGTACATGAGAATTTCATCTTCTTTTAGCTCAAAGTATTTAAATTTTTGTTGTAAATTTCCTTGTTGTAATGTTTATTTTATTTCCAAATATTATTGATCTGAATTTGTTGTTGCAGTATTCGTTTCTTTCAGATTAGTCATGTACATGCTAATGGTTGCAATATGCATCTCATGAGCTCTCCTATTGAGTGCATCAACCACTTGATTTCCTTACCTTTTCTTTTCTTAATTTCAAAGTCATATTCAGTCATAAATTCAAGCCATCTAGTTTTCCTGGCATTTAATATTGGTTGTCCAAACAAATGTTTCAGACCACAGTGGTCTGTTCTTAGCTCAAATTTCCTCCCCATGAGGTAATGTCTCCACATTTTTAATGCATGAATAATGATTGCTAACTCTAAATCATGGGTGATATAATTCCTCTCATGCTCTTTTAATTTTTTGGATTCATAGAATACCACTTGATATATTTTTGTGATGAATCCACCAAACCCTTCCTTGCATGCATTAGTGCACACCACAAAATTTTCATCCGGATCTGCAATCTTCAAATTGACACACTGGTCAATATGTATTTCAGTTGTTGAAAGATTTATTCACATTTGGAAATCCCTTATTTTGCAAAGAAGTGATTGGACTTGCAATGTTTGAAATTCCCTTTATGAATTTTCGATAATAACCGACAAGACCTGTGAATGATCTGACTTCTTTAACACTTCTTTGTGCTATCCATCATCTAATGGCCTCTATATTCTGGGGATCAGCTATTATCCCTTCTGCTGAAATTATATTCCCTAAGTAGTGAATCTTCTTTCGATAAAAGATGCACGTACTTAGCTTAGCATACAATTTATGCTCTCTTAAGACTTGCAACACCATTCTTAAATGTTTCTAATGTTCCTCCTATGTCTTTGAGTAAATGATTATATCATTTGGAAACACAATTGAAAACTTGTCCAGGTATTCCCCGAGCACTCCATTCACCAGGAACATAAAAACTGTTGGGGCATTTGATAGTCCAAATGGAACTACCGTGAATTCATAATTCCCATATATTGTTTTGAATTCTACCTTGTTGATGTCTTGTTCTTTTATCCTCACTTGATGATAACATAATCTCAAGTCAATATTGGAAAATATTCTTGCACCTTTCAGCTGGTCAAATAAGTCATCAATCCTTGGAAAAATATATGTGTTCTTTAGGGTGACCTTATTCAGTTGTCTGAAATCAATACAAAGCCTTAAGGTTCCATATTTCTTCTTTACAAAAATAACCGGGGCACCCCAAGGTGACACACTTCGACGTATATACCCCTTCCTTAACAATTCTTCAATTTGCATCTGCAACTCCTTCAATTCTGGTGTGCCCATTTTGTAATGTGTCTTGGACACTTGGGAAGCTCCTGGCACCAAATCAATGTCTCTCTTTGGTGGAAATCCTTGGATTTCCTCAAAAACATATTTGAAATACCTTAAGACTGCATGGTCTTCAATACTTACTTCTTTATCTCTGGTTGGCTTTTCCATATGGGTTGCAAAAATATGACATCCCTTCCTGAAACTCTTTTTCAACTGCATAGCTGAAATTTCTCTAACAACTACATCTCTCAGAATGCCTTAAACCTTGCCTTGCTTTCCCTCATCATCAAGACATGTGATTGTCTTGTTGTAATAGTCTAGGAAAACATGGTGTTTTTCATATGAACCCAATGGTATGATGTTCACATATACCTTTGTGTTGAGTCCATTCATGTCTATTGGAAAATCTTTAACTAGCTCATTGATTTTCCTCTTATCCACTTTCGCTAATTGAACTAACCAAGATTTATTATGCGCACTCCTTTGTAAGTGAAATATTTAGACAATGTTAGATTTTATGTAAATATGGCTAGCTCTGAAATCAAATAAAATTGTTATGGATTGGTTATCTATCTTCCCTTCCACTTCAATCGTGGGGGATTGATATTTTGGTTGCTTGTTTTCAAAGGATGCATAAATATTTGGCATGTTTCTTCCCATGGATTCCATTGTTTTAGCCTCTTGAATGTTGTGGAAAATCCTCATTCTTTATCCTTTGTGAGGGTAGTCCCTATAAAATTGATTTCCCTCACATCCACAACATTGAATAGGCTATTGCCTTGGCCTTGTCCTTTTCCCAAATGAATCTATAGTATTGTGCTCATTTTGGGTTGATTGACCTTGTTTATTTGCTTGGGAGTTGTTCTTGAAAAATGGTGACTTAAAAACTTTCTTCCTTTGATCCTTATTACCCTTCATCTTGTCATTCCAATCTTTTTGTAAAACTGGCCTTCCTCTACTTTTCTCTCCTTATGGCTTCCTCCAAAGTTCTAGGGTTATCATATTGTATCTTGTCATCGTATAAAGAGGGTAACTTGTTCAGAAACCTTTGGATTTTGACTGTCTCATCCTTTATGAATGCTATATACTTCAAAAATTCAAAGAACCACTTCTCATGTTCATCCATTATCATGCTTCCCAACTTGAGTTCAAAGAACTCTTTCATCTTCCTTTCATATAATGCTCGAAGAAATAGTTCTCTTGGATATATCCTTTGAAATTCCTCCACGAGATCCTCTTCTCATCAAGGTGCTTGAATTTCTTAAGTTGATCCCACCACATGGTTTCTTTTCCTTGCAAGTGGTAGGTTGAAATTCTAGCTTCTACCCTGGAGGGGTAACCATGTAGCAAGAAATATTTATTCATTTCAACATACGAGCCTATATTTCTTCTCCTTTCCTATGCTCACCAATTTGGTGGCTTGATTTTCCTGAGTCACCTTGAAATATGTCTCCCTTGGGCCTTCTTCTTTATCTTCTGATAGGAGACACAGTTGGCTTGCTCCTTGGTCCTAAAATTGCATGAGTTCTTCTAGTGGATTTCCTTGGAGAATGATGGTGCATGCTTATGCTTCTTGATTGTGTATCATTCCTTTGATCATCATTTCTACTATGGGATCTGGATGCGGTCTCTTGTTTATCACTGTTTCCTTGCTTAGTGATAGAGTATTTGTTAACTTGTATATGAAACATATTTATACTCTAAAGTATCTCTTCTTGAGCCTTCATAATCCTTTCATTATCTACCCTATAGCTCTACACTTCTCTATGTAGGATTTTCATAGTTACAGGCTCATGCCTACCTCTCCTTCCATTTGACCATGTCTCAACATTTCCCATGATAACATGTAGACCTATGATATCCTCCTCATGGATGTAATGCCCTTAGGAATCTTCCATAACTCCATTCCTCATATAAGAACCAAATTTGTTTTCCTCTACCTCTAATTCTGCAAGAAATAAGCATGTAGTAATTATTGTTAGCACATGCATACTATAAAACATTTACTTAACTAGATTACAAGTTATTGTTCTCATTAATTTATAAAGAACATAATGCACCAAGTTAAAATTTTATTCCTCAAACACATTCTTCTTTGAAACAAATCTCCAATGGTTGTACTCATGCCTCATTCTAAGTTCTAAGTGAAAAGTTACAACATTCACACGCTGCAATTTCCACTCACTTATTGGTGTAGAATTTACTTTATTAATTTTTGTAAAAATTTTGGTTCTCAATTCAAAATTTTGGTTGAAATATGTCTTATCCTCCTCAATACCTTTCTAGTGACTATTTGTTTGCTGAAATCTAAGCTCTAAGCTTAAATTTACGGTCCAGAGAAGTTTAGATTGTTTTTCCCATTTTATACATGTATGCTACATGTGTATTCTTTCTCTTCCTACACATTTTCAAGTAATCATATCCCAAATATAGCTCCATGGATGTCTTCTATAGTCCAATATATTTCCATAGATTACTCTTGTACCCCAAACAAACTTCTTAGCAAGTATTTATTCCCTCTGGAAGTAAACTAGTGCTAAAAATTTACCTTAACTATTTCAACTGTAACTTTCTCATACGAGCTTTGTTTTTCACCCGGAGTAGCTCGTTGGATAAATCTCTCCGATTTATTTTATTTAATATGAAAAAACAAATTTTACCAAAGGTACACTCTATTCTCGTGGATTTTTATTGCATAAAACATCGTTTAGGGCCTTAAAATCACCCTCCAAGTTTAAGACCTTAAAAAACAAATTGAAAATTTCATAGAAATTTGACTGTTTTACTGTTATAACAACCCTTCAATCTAAGTCGTCGATCTCAAATTAGGTGAAATATCAATCATTGATCCACTAAACCTTTTTGAGGCCCACAAATGAATCTGCACCATCGATCTATGACTCGAAGCAATCTAGGCCATTGATTTCCAACACTACATTAACGATAGAAGATTCTCTTTGGAAAACCAAACTTGCTCGCGAATCTCCCTGAACCCCAATCATCAACCATTGACCATCGTTTATTTCTCTTGATAAACTAATATTTCCCACAAATCTCATCGAACCCTGATCATCAACGATCGACCATCGAAGAATTTCCTTGGAAACCACTTGCTTACAAAATTTATCGAACCTCGACCATCGGTCATTGACCATCTCTTGGCTGACATGGAAACTATGCTAATGTGGCATTACATATAGATGATGATGTGGTGTGACATGTGGACACTTACAGGGAACTCTAGATAATGTGGCATGACATGTGAATTCTAGTGTGGCATGACATGTCATCCTCCCCTTTCCTTTCATTAGTGATCGACCATTTCTCTTGGACGAATTAAACACATCGCTAAATATGTCGGCCCACGATCATTGACCATCGGTGATTGGATATTTCCTTTTAACACATGAAAAATTTCACCAAATTTTATTAATCATCGATCATCGGTGATCGACGATTTCCTTTGGCCGAACCAAACTATTCACCAAACTCACCGATCCAATCATCGACCATCAACAAATTATGTTGGCAAACTACAAATTCTTCGCAATCTCATTGATCTGACCATTGTCCATCGGAAAATTATTTTGGCGAACTCCAACATTTATAAATTTTTGATCAAATCCCAGATGAATTTGGGTTGTCGATCTCCCATTCAAATTTATTGTTGGGCATAGGTCGATTTTTAGGAAGAGTCCAATTTTTGGAAAGTAAAGCTTAAATTTAGAAAACGACAGATGGCAGGGAAAGAAGCACGTGTGAGGAAAAGCTACATGCAAAGGAGGAAAGCATGCAAGGCACGCATGTAGGAAAACCTAACCACATTAGGGTTAGGGTTTTTGTAAGAGATTGTAATGATTTATAAGTTGGAAATTAATATAAATAAGTACCTAGGAGGTCTAGGTCAGGGGTTGTTGTTGTTCTTGAGTTTTTTTCTATTCAGATAAGGAAACTACTAGAAGACCTGAGACCATTTTTGTAAGTTGTTGAGATGTAGGAGAGTCGAGTAGCTAGACTTGGAGGGTTAGATCACAGGCTGAGGATCCTGGTGTGATCTAGTCAGCCTCATAGAGGATTGTGGAACCTGTTTTGTAATTGTATGATCAGAATTGTAGTGCGTGCAGTGCCATATATTACACAAATTTAAATAAAAGAGAATAGAATCCAGATCTTTGTGGACGTAGCCCAGGAGGGGGTGAACCATGGTAACACATGTGTTATGTGTTGTGATTGATTGCATTTTTACCTTTTGTAAGTAGTTATATTATGAATGGATGAATGGATAATTCTGTGAGATCTGTTATATATTTGATCTATTAGAATGCATGCATAGATATAAAAAAGGAATTAATATTAAGAATAATAGAAAGAACAAAAAGATCTAGGCCTAAGAAGATGAAAAATACCATATCCCCACTCTTTCCTATACTCCAAGCATCTAAGCATTGCAGTCACCCATAGAACTATCTCAGGTGATATTGAGCAGTACATTCTCTGTGTTGTGTTTCCTTTTGGTTTTCCAGGAGGGTCGATAGTTTTAGAGGGTTTTGTTGGAAACTTGTTCATATATAAACCTGGGTCATCCAAGAAGTAGATAGAAAGAGTAATAACCAACAAATGGTTTTTTTGCTGGTTAGAACTGCATGGGATTGAGTGAGTGGGACCCGTGAAAGAATCGCAAAGAGAATGAATGTATAAAAAGGAATGTTCAGACCATGGAATCCAAGGAAGGAAGAGATTGAAAGTTGGTTGAAAATAAAGGAGCTTAAATTTGTGCAGAAGGATAACATAAACCCTGAATTAACATCGTGCAAATATCTAGACAAGTATGTGTTTAGTGACTTGCATGAGGTCTTTTTCTATGATTTCCCGCATGTGTTGCATGTGTGGCTATTGAGGTTAAAATACAACCACCCTACGAATTGAATTAGACAGCTCGAGTGGAATCCTGTGGATATTGCACTGTTACAACAAGTTAACAGCAAATTCATGCGTGAAGTAGATTTCTGGCTACACAATATTGTTGTAGAGTTTATCACCGAATTTGCAATAGATACCGTGAAGTCTTACAGTGCAGTAGAGAAAGAGTTTCTAAATAGACCCAGAGGTAGGTATATCAGATCGTTGTATACTTCAATCAATATCTTACTATATAACAAAGGTGTAATGATTATGGCATCATACAACTAAACTTCCCTACGTGCATGGGGGAAGGGGCGAAGCACTAACATAAGTTAGAAGGATGGAGGAAGAGATGGATAAGGGAAAGAAGGAGGCCATGGACCCAATCATGATGGAGGAAGATCAAATAAAGTATATAATGGAAACAATGGGAAAGACGTGCAACAGAGTACCCTACCAATATAAGATGAATAATAAGAAGAGAGCCATAACAGATAGAGAGGGCTTGGAAAGTGATGAAGAAGAGGTAGAGGATATCTATACTGTGGAGAAGATTGAGGAAATCCTACACGCAACATATGAAAGGAAGACAAGGGGTTCAAGGGTATGAACAAAAGGTAGAACTCCCATTCATGTCAGTGTCAGTGTGGAACCCATAACCCCATGTGCGACTAATACACCAGAAAGAACACCACCATTTAGACAACCAAATTTTAGTGGAAGAAAGAAAGAAAGAAGTACATCCAATCAAGGAGAAGTAACTGGAGGAGCCAGTTTGAGAAGTAGTATTCAAGTATATACACCACGTGGAGGTAGTAGTTCATCACAAATCAAGATAGAAAGACATGATCCCACCATTAGGTTACCAGAATTCCAGGGAGAGGCATCTGAGGACCCTGAAAAGCATTTATTTATCTGTGAGAAGATCTGGGAAGCAAAGAATATCATAGATGAGGACACCAAACTTGCGCAGCTAGCTATCATGCTAAGAGATCACACACTAGATTGGTACATGATTCTAACTGTAAACAATCCACCGGGAACAACACAAACTATTGCAGATGTGAAGAAGTTGTTGATAAATGAATTTCATAAGCCTAGCTCAGAAGATTAGTACATGAATGAGATGATTGAAATCAGATAGAAACCAGGTGAGTATGTTTGGGAGATTGATCATAGGTTCAAACAATTGAAGGGTAAGTTGAAATATGTCATGATTGATATGTAGCATAGACATATCTTTGTGAATTCACTACTACCACATCGGAAATACCCTTTGAGGCAGTAGAAGTTTCAAATTCAGGCAGAGGCTCTACAGGCAGTCTTACAACTGGATGAAAACCAATATCATAAGACATATCCAGCAATAGAAGAGCTAAAGGAGGATCTGAAGAACCTCACATTTAAACTAAACCAGAATAAGGGCAAATAGAAAAGATAAATTTTTTGGTGTACCACATGTAAGACAAAAGGACACCATAAGAATGAGTGTCCAACTTTTGCGCAGTATATGGAAACACGGATACCAAACCCATTGCCAACAAGAGGACCATGGTGTGAGATCTATAAAACACATGGGCATGATACATATCTTTTCCAGTGATGCAAAAGTACTAGACATTACCCAAGAATTCTTACTACAATTTTTGCAAATCAGTAGGCCATGATGATAAAGATTGTAGGACAATGGACTTGATGAGGGAGAGAACTTTGGATACATATAGGGTGCAGGAAGAAATTATGGCAGGGCAAGCTGCACCACATCTCAACCAGGTACCACCTCCATATAATAATGTGTAGTAGTAGTACAACATTGCACAACCGCATTATAACAATGCACAACCACAGTATAACCCCATGCAGTATAATCAGGTGCCTCAATACAACACACCACAAGGCGATCGAGGTGGATACAGAGGTGGAGGATGAGGTACAGGTAGATTTGGAAGAGGAAGAGGTCCAGTAGTGTGCCACAACTTCCAATAGCTAGGACATTATGCAAGGGAATGTCCACTCCCACCTGCGGCATGTATGTACTATCATGCAACAGACCATGATACAGAGGAATGCCCAACACTTTTGGAGAAGATTCAATAAAAAAGGAACCAAAACAATCATAATATATAGTGGATTTCTGCCGAGGCTAGAGATGATGGAAGGAACATCAACATAGTCACATGCAGAGGAGCTAAGAAAGGATTTGATGCAGTAAGAAAATATCCAGTGCAACACTAATGGGTGAAGAATAATAATGAACCACATAAACAGTTCGATGCAGGGATAGAAAAAAAAATATTCAAGGAGGAAAGACAAGATTTCCTCAAGCAAGATGTTGCATATACATCAAACTCACAACACACTCAAAAGGTACCAATGCATGAAATTCCCTTTTCAATGGATCACACCAGCGAAGTACCACCTATAGCGCAAGTAAGTACCATAAAGACATTTCTGCAATCTCATTTTAAACTACTGAATGATCCATCATCTGTTAAAGTCCTACAAAATATGTTAAAAATATGTAACATAGAGGAAGAGAGGAAGTTATAATAGAAAACAATCAATCACCTCCATATGAGAAGGAGGACAAGTAGAGAATTCAGACCAAATG
Organism: Picea glauca; assembly: GCA_000966675.3. Taxonomy (NCBI): domain Eukaryota; kingdom Viridiplantae; phylum Streptophyta; class Pinopsida; order Pinales; family Pinaceae; genus Picea; species Picea glauca. The sequence goes on along the minus strand of JZKD02S1674032.1, from coordinate 489,872 downwards.
CCAACATTGGAGATTTCAATATGGGGGATATCATACTGGATTTAAGATCTGAGGTTAACGTGTTACCTAGGAATACATGACAGTGTATGGGAGAGCCCACATTAGGCTACTCACCTTTCCAGCTGAAACTAGCAAACCAACACAGAGTCCTGCCAATTGGAAGGCTAAAAGGTGTGACAGTAGATCTAGATGGAGTGCGCACTAAGGTAGACTTTGAGGTGATAGAAATAGTGGATGGCACAACACCTTATCCAACATTGCTTGGACTAGATTGGGTATTTGATAACCATACCATAATTAACTTGAAGACAAGGAAGATGACATTCTAATCAGGATAATACAGAGTCATTGCACCACTAGATACATCAGAAAGAGAAATTTTTGTAGAGCCCACTTGCTTAGATCTGGAGGAAATCAACCAGTTATACAGAACCACCGCGCATGCGTGAAGAAGATTATATTAACCCAACTGCATATTGGGTACTCAGTTGGAGGAGAATCACATCATGTGCGTTTGACCCAGATACAGGTTTGGAGAATTGGCAACAGAGATTAAATGAAGTGTCTACAAGAAGGTGCGCAAGAATAGACCGCGCAGTAAGATGGGTGGGTACCGAGATAAGAGAACCTCCCAACTTTCATGGCATAAATGACTTAGAAGAATTCCTAACAAGATACGAAAGATGAAGTGTTAGAAAACCAGAGGATATTAGACATGGACATTGCACTCAAGGAAACACCTGCAAGATGGTGGGGTGTGCACAAAGAAACAATTAAGGACTGGTACCAATGTAAGAGGTTAGTGCACATCTGATTCAATGCAGAACATGAAAGCACTAAAATGCAGATATATGATGGGTAGTGGACACCAACAAAACATGTGGAGAAATGCAAAACACTATGGAGGATGATGCCACCATAGGAATGACATCATCACTTCATCCACACATTGGAAGGAATTCTAGAAAAATGTTATGTAGACCAGGAACTGCGCAGAGGCACTGCAGAATGGACATCATTACAACAAAATTTTATAACAACCTTCTCATTTGAACATGAGAACCCAAACATGGATTCAAAACTTAAACAGATAAGAGGTGTGATATTTATTGATAAACCAGAGATTGAACTCATGACAGATTATCAACAACAGAATAGGAAGACAGTCAAAGAACTATTGTCATGCTATAATGTGGAAGAAGAAGGACCAGATGAAGATGACCTACACAATATTCATATTACAAAAATTGAAGGATAAAGAGAGGTGGAAGGTCCATATTTGGATTCAGAAGTATTTGTTGTGCCAATAAAGGTGAATAATGTCAACATTGGCACAACTGATAATCCTAAAATGGAAAGTATTGGAGACTACTGGGATGAACAAATAGTAGAAAGGATAACAAATCTACTACGTGAATACAATGGCATGTTCCCAACAACTTTTATAGATATGGAAGGCATAGAAGGAGAGATATGAGAGATGAAGATACCTCTCAAATCGGAGGCTAGATCTATCAAACAAATACCTTATAGAATAAATCCAATATATAAGCAGAAAGTGAAAGAAAAAATTGACAGAATGTTGGAAGTTGGTATCATAGAACCAGTCGAGGAATCTGAATGGATAAGCCCTATGGCAGTTCAAGAGAAGAAACAAGGGGGGATAAGGATTTGTGTAGATCTGAGGAAATTGAATGATTCTTTCTTACATGACCCTTTCCTTACACCTTTTATAGATTAAGTCCTAGAGAATGTGAGAGGCTAGGAAGCATATTCCTTTACCGATGGATTCTCAGGTTACCATTAGATCAAGATAGCCCTAGAAGACAGGTACAAGACCACTTTTGCAACAAAATAGGGATCTTATTAGTACACAGTTATGCCTTTTGGGCTGAAGAACGCTTCAACCATATTCTCAAGGGTAGTCATAACTTCCTTTAAGGAGTTCATACACCAGTTTTTAGAGGTGTATCTGGATTACTGGACTGTATATAGTCTATTAAAATATCATGTAGAAGTATTAAGGATGGTGTTGGAAAGATGCAGGAAGTGTCAGATATCATTGAATATCAAGAAGTGCATCTTTGGGACACCTTTTGGAATATTATTGGGCCATATAGTGTGAAAACAAGCCTTGCTAGTAGATCCTTCCAGGATTGCAGTTATTGTCAATTTACCACCACCAAAATCAGTGTGCCAGTTGAGAGAAACATTGGGACATATAGGCTACGATAGAAAATTTATAAAAGGGTATGCACAGATCACTGCACCAATGGAAAAATTGTTAAAGAAGGACACTAAATTTCAGTGGAATGAGGACTATCAACAAGGTTTGGACACCCTAAAAGAAAATATGGTCACAACACCTATTCTAGTATTCCCAAACTGGGAAAATACTTTTCATGTGCATGTAGATGCATCAACTATAGCACTTGGAGAAATTATGGTGCAGCCAGGAGCAAGGGATTTGGACCACCCTATAGCATTTGCAAGCACAAAAATGTCAAAATCAGAGAAGAACTACAATGCTACAGAAAGAGAAGGCCTAGCTATGGTCTATGCACTTCAGAAGTTCAGACATCCCTTATTGGCTACTTTTATTTCAAGAATTTGAATTTGAAGTGATAGTCAAGCCAAGGAAGTTGAATGCAGGACTTGATCACCTTTCAAGGGTAACGAATGGAGAAGAACCTACCAAATTGGAAGACAACTTCCCTGATGCATAGTTATTTTCAACCCAAATAGCTAATGAATATTTTGTTAATATTATTGAAAAATTGAGTACAGGGATTGTGCCACAAGAGTTTAACACTGCGCAGAAGAAAATTCTAGTAGTCAAAGTTGTAGACTATTAACTGATTGCAGGACACTTATATAAAATGGGCGCAAACAACATTTTGAGAAGATGTGTACTAGAACATGAGAGACCTAGGATTTTGGAAGAAGCTCGTGAGGGTATAGCTGGAGGAAATTATGCAGGAAAATCTATCGTGCAGAAGGTATTGTGCGTAGGACTATGGTGGCCAAAAATTCACATAGATGCTAAGGAATATTGCCAGAGATGTGATGTCTGTCAGAGGGTTAGTAAACCTAATAGAAGGGATGAGATGCCTCTAAATCCACAAGTAAATTTGCAGGTATTTGAAAAATGGGAAATAGACTTTGTGGGACCAATTAATCCACCAACAAGAAGGTCAAGAGAAAGATATATTATTACCGCAACATAATACTTAACAAGATGGGAAGAAGAAGCACCAGTAAAAGACTGTAATGCAGAGACAACAACACACTTATTGTTTGATAAAGTGATCACTGGATTTTGTTGTCCAAGGATTTTTATGAGTGACCGAGGTACCCACTTTATCAATAGTACTATCAAGGCTATGACTGGGGAATTTGAGGTCTATCACTAGAAGAGTACACCTTATCATCCTTAGGAAAATGGAACACTAGAAGCCTTCAAGAAGATCTTGGAGAATGCTCTAACGAAGATCTGCAATGTCAACAGGGATGATTGGGACTTGAAAATACCAGCAGTACTATGGGCATATAGGAATACATGTAAGAAGTTGACAGGACATACACCATTCAGGTTGGTGTATGGGAAAGAACCAATGGCGCCACTAGAATTCCTGGTACCCAATATGCATGTAGCAACAATCACCAACATGAAATAAAGAGACATAGTAAAGGAAATATTGAATCAAATAATGGAGATGGAAGAGAATAGGATTCTGGCAGGATTTCTTTAAGTATTATAGAAATCAAGAGACAAAGCTTGGCATGAAAGACATATCAAGAGGAAGAGTTTCAAGGAAGGATACCTAGTCTTGCTTTATGAAAGTAATTTTTTGCAACATCTTGGTAAATTCAGAATGCATTGGCTAGGGCCCTACGAAGTAAAGACTGCCACATATGGGGGATCGATACAGCTAAAGGATCTGGCAGGAAAAGAGATGAAAGGAATGATCAATGGGAGTCGACTCAAACTATACAGGGAGAGTCGATCTCATAGCACTTAAAAGTTAAAGTGCAGTAAGAAAACATGTACATAGTGTACTATAGTATAAGTTAAGATAGAACAATGAGAAAAAAAAAAGGAGAAAAAAAAGGAAAAACAAATACAAAATTAGAAAAGAAAGAAAATACAAAAACAATGGGGAAAAGTTGTGAACTGTAACTACCGCGACAAACATCAGAAGACCGGATGCAGTAAAAAGTGAACTTGGTGCAAATGCACACAAAAAGGTAAAAGTTAACATAACTCGGTCTATAAAAGGCATACAAGTGGATAGTTATTCAACACTTAGAAAATTTCTTTCTCAGAGTGAGAAAGAAAACTTGTGCCCTAGTTTCAAATCAATGAAGTAGCAAGCCAAGACTACGACAGTTGAAAAGGATGACTCCACCAAAGTTTGGGTCACCATAACATTTTGTCTGGGTCACTCGACAGAGACAAAGGAACAAGGAAGGACTACAACAACCAGAGAACATAGTTGAGCTCAAGGATGTGACCACCTCAGATCCACAATTGATTAGACTGACGTAGGTCGAGGAAGAGATCCTTATAGCACAGTAAGGGGAGATAGGGAAGAGTTATGGGGCTAGAAACAGGGGTTCAAACCCTAAACCTGAGGCACCTGCGAGACTGAATGATACAATGGGACCACAATAGTCCCAGGCATAAGATGAAGTATTGGTTGAAGACATCACCGAACGAATAGAGTCGGCTGGGGAAGAAGAGAGAACAAAACCCATAGAGGAAGGCACATCTGTTGCAGGGAAGAAAAGAAAGATCCCTGAAAGTATGGAAATTACCCTTCCATTCCTTCCAGATGAAGTCTCCATTGTCGATGACATGTTGGGAAAATTACCAAGGTTGAGGTACGTAGACCATGACGTGCACAACTTGGCCAAATTTACAGAATTGGTCAAGGAAAACTATCTGATCAACACAGGGGATATTGGACCCCTAGGAAGGCTAGTGCTAGAGCCTGCATAGTGGATTACAGGGTTGTATAACTCAGGTGTAATGAACCTCTTGGACATACCACATTTTGGGCATGGTAAGAATTTTGGTCTGTGCATCAAGCAACTAGTTTCCTAGGTCCATGGAGGCATTCTTTGGATGGACAGACTAGTACATATCGACGTGGCATTAATTTCCAAAATAAAAGTACTACCTACAGTCTATACACAACTCGAAGACTTTTTAGAAAACAAAGCGTGTGAGAAAGAATTGGTGGAACAAGTAAAGGCACAGTTCGGCATGACCAGGGGGAATAGAGACATCATCATCAAAGAAATCAACGATGACGCCACAAGATTTGTCAGTAAGCTAATGTTGTGCAAGATGCTGAGAAAATATCGCAGAGAGGAAGCGCCAGTAGGAGTGATTGCAGTAGAAGCATAGTGCACGAAGGGGATGGTGTTCAGTTGGGCGTCATACTTGTTGAACCAATTACTACTTGACTATCGCGATGCATAGGACAATGGAACCAAGTTCCATTACTCCTTGTTGATAATATTGATAGCTCTGGTAGGGTGGTAGGAGCCTAAGTTCTCAACATTGTTGGATAGGGTACGGAAATATTATGCAGCTAGGTATGAATCTCTCTGGAATGTGAAAGATAACAAGATGCAATAGGAAGACAACATTGTCTTTTCCATGCTTCTAGAATAAATCTAGCAATGCACAACAAACGTATGGCACATATCGATAGAGGTCATGCAGTAGACAGAAGGGATAGATAAATTCAAGGCATCCCGACATCACCTATGGATCCAAGCCACAAAGGATCCTAATAAGGAATGGTTGAAGATGCAATATTGCATCACTAGGGAATAGGTCGAGTGGATTATCAAGGATTGTCCTGCATAGTGGAAGCTTCCAATAACAAAACCAACCATGATGACAAGCACAACACACTCCTCTAAGCCCAGAGATATGACTGAAGCAGGCTCGTCATCCCGAACAATTAGTTTAGCTGACAACACCAAGATAGCCACAGTGTGAACCCTACCAAGTGGGAGCAACACGGTACCAAAAAGGCCAAGGAGAACACCCACAACAACAAGAAAAAGAATTTGGCCACAGACTGTGAGAAAGGAGACAACACAGGCTCCAAAGGAAAGAGGCCAAGGAACAACAACAAAGGCACATCCCTCATATAAGGAAATAAATCCCACGTAGGGAAAAGACGTAAGAAAGAAGAGGAAGTACAGACAGAGGACCCCAAAATCATCCTCACATGGGATGATGCAGAGCTCGTTGCGGACAAGGTCCAAGAAAGGAGTGAGGAAGTAGTCAAAAATGCAGTGACGCAAAGGGAAGAGATTATGGCTAATATCCTAGAGGTACACAACAACATTCAACAAATCCAAAGCCGAGTAGAATCACAGGCCACTATGCAGCCAGAGGATAGGACACAAAGGCCATCTACGCAAAAAGACAACGAAGAGATTATGCATTTTGTTGTCTAGGGGAGGGAAACATTCACCATAACGTGTCAAATGATCAGATTAGATTAGGATATGGTGCAAAAACCCATAGAAGAGGTGGAACAAAGAAGCGTGTAGGCAGTAGAAAGAAGCACATAGGAGAAGATCAACCTCATTGCACAGACAATTGACCAATTTAGGCAAGAGATCGAGGACCTCAAAGAGAAGCTCAATCCCACGACCCCAACTAAGGTTCGAGAGCATAGGAAAGAAGATTTTTCACTCCAACTGGTAGAAATGGAGAAACAAGTCATCACATTAGTCAGATTATTCGACAGAGCGACACAACTTTTGACAGTGCTGGAGGAAGACAAGAAGGTCCAACAGTGGGACTAGAAGGAAGAAAGGATAAACACAGCAATCCAAGACCTCAAGTAGTGGAAAAAACAATGAGCATCACAAAGCATCATAAAGGAACACAAGATATGAAGAAGCTGCAGGTAGAGCTAAAAGTAGCACATATGTAGAGGTAGGAAAGATAGGCGTAGATGGAACCCCTTCAAGAACAAGCAACACAGACAATCACACAGTTGGAGGAGGAGAAGAAGAACATGGTGCAAGCATAGATAGAGTGCACAACAATGATCTAGGAGGAGATCACAGTGTAGGCATTAGAATCACTTGTAGATAAGGTCGCACAGGTCCAGGCAAGAGGAAGGGAACTTGCAGAAAAGTTCCACAGCTTAGCAGAGGCTGTCGAGGGAGAGTGCATTGCCTAGGTGGCTCGGGATGAGCCACATGTCAATGTTGGGGGCCTGTTGGGTGTACGCTGATTTTGAGGAAGAGTACAATTTTTGGAAAGTAAAGCTTAAATTTGGAAAAAGAAAGCTAGAAAGAAAAGAAGCACGTGTGAGGAAAAGCTACATGCAAAGGAGGAAAGCATGCAAGGCATGCATGCAGGAAAACCTAACCATGTTAGGGTTAGGGTTTTTGTAAGAGATTGTAACGATTGATAAGCTGAAAATTAATATAAATAAGTACCTAGGAGGTCTAGGTCGGGGGTTGTTGTTCCTAAGTTTTGTTCTGTTCAGATAAGGAAACTACTAGAAGATCTGAGACCATTTTTGTAAGTTTTTGAGTTGTAGGAGAGTCGAGTAGCTAGACCTGGAGGGTTAGATCGTAGGTTGAGGAGCTTGGTGTGATCTAGTCAGCCTCATAGAGGATTGTGGAACCTGTTTTCTAATTGTATGATCGAAATTGTAGTGCACGCGGTACCATATATTATAGAAATATAAATAAAAGATCATAGAAGCCAAATCTTTGTGGACATAGCCCAAGAGGGGGTGAACCACTGTAACACATGTGTGATGTGTTGTGATTGATTGCATGTTTACCTTATGTAAGTAGTTAGACTATGAATAGATGAATGGATAATTTTGTGAGATATGTTATATGTTAGATATGTTAGAATGCATGCATAGGTTTAACAGAGGAATGAATATTAAGAATAATAGAAAGAACAACCAGATTTGGTCCTAAGAAGATGAAATGAAATCCCATATTGCCACTCTTTCCTATACTACAAGAATATGAGCGTTGCAATCACCCATAGAACTATCTCGGGTGAGACTGCGCAGTACATTCTCTGTGTTGTGTTTCCTTCTGGTTTATGAGGAGGGTCAATAGTTTTAGAGGGTTTTGTTGGAAACCTGTTTAGATATGAACTTGGGTCAGCCAAGAAGTAGATAGAAAGAGTAATAACCAACAATGATCTTGGTCATTCATCCATCAAATGATCTCAGTTGTTGATCCATCAAATTTTTCCCAACTCTACTGACGAGTCTCGACCATTTATTTTCTCTATTTCCAAGCTCTGAAAGAAAATCTTGATCATCGATTGGCTCCAATTGACAAACTCTAAAAAATTGATAAGTTCTTAAATCAAATTATTGTGAATCTAGGTTGTTCATCTTGATATCAAACATGATCTCGTTCGTCAATTCATCAAACTCTCCCAGCTACTTTGATCGCCATTAGAACGTGGATTTTTGACCTTCAAGGTCAAATTTAGCTCTAGAACAATGAATATTGATGCTCCATATCATATCTTCAACATTCTTGAGGAATTTACACTCGACTTTTCTCTTGAATTTGAGGATTTCACTCTGATTTTTCTTTGTTTTTTCCCAAATTCGCCATAGAACAAAACTTGTAACAACAAATTTACCCGAATTCACACTGGTTCTTGGCCCATACAAGCCCGATGTTTGAAACAAAATCTATGATACCATAGTGTAACATTCTCCATCCCAGCTGAGGTCCATTACATAAGGAAATACTCATAAATTAAAAAAATTAAGGATAATTAATTTCTTGTAGCTTAACAACTACGAATTACACACAGATTTAACTATTGTCTTATATCATAATGAAATGCATCTACGACATGCTAAAAAAAAATGAATGCAATTTAAATAACTCAACACAATGGCATATAAATCATTCTCAAACATAGAGTAAATACACATCAATTAAAGTCATAATGCAACACAGAAACAAGATAAAACACTTATCTTTTAAAAATGGATGTGCAACCAACTACTTGGGATAGACATTCCACCCAAACATAGACTTGTTGTTCCAAGTATAAACATCAAGTCACCCCCAAGTTGGGGATATAAATCCACAAAAGAGGGTGGTCTCTCACTGTCTACTCACAACTCAGAAACCCCACAACCCACTAGTATTCTCCTACAACTATCCTGATTTTCCATTAGCTTTCTTCCTCTTGACCAACCCAACCCAAGGAATGTACCGCTTCACTCCTCTCAGTCCTCGAGTATCCCATCCATTTATCAAGGTCTCTCTGGCACAAGTAATCGAGAATATCTCTACTGGAAAACTCAAGGGAGATCACTACTAGGAAAACTAGCAGGAAAAACAACAACAATCACTTGTTGTTACAGTGCAACTCACATAGGAGTTCACTCTTCAAACCTGGGAATCGGGCTCTTCAGTATTCTACTCCAAAATCCCCCCTCCATGGTTTCTCCTGCTCCAAGCTCTTCTTAATGGCTCTCTAGTTGGTGCTCATGCCAAAAACTTGAAACTTCCCAGACTGTTGTAACCCATCATATGAATTTCCTCGCCTTGGTTTACTTGCTTGACTTACACTCTTCCCCAAGTTGATTGTACTTAACCCCCATGCTTCTAATAATTATGGGATGTGAATTTTCACACCCACCCTCTTACATGTATTCAATGATTGGCTTTGGGCACACTCAATCAGAAATTAGAAGGTTCATATGCCAATAGAAAATTTAGGAAGTAGGTTGAATTAATAGACATGGGTAATTCCCCCTTGGACCCCTATCTTAGACATTATCATAGACCCTCCCCTCTCTTGTGGATTAATTCATCCCCCATCTATGTCCATGTCCCCTTAGCAGTTGGCATCATATTTTATTGTTAAAACTTAGAAATTCAATTTGCATATACCTTGCTTGCCCGTAGCCACACATTATATTTGCATTAAGCATTAATTAAACTATGGATTATAGCAGGGATGTACTAGAAAATCAAACCACCCTAATCAAGAGGTTTATGTTTTTAGGATGTTTTCCAAACCAACCTGCATAAGAAAACTTCAATGGAAATTGTATAAAGTCAAGGTGATATGACCATGAGAGCAAAGAATACCACCATGGTGTATCAAGTTAAAAGCATTGGTTATGATTTGGGAGAGGTGAAAGGTTCAAATCTCTTACTCACATGTTGAAATGGGTTTGCATTGTGTCAATGCAACATTGAGGTATGTATCTACTTAGAAATTAATTGAAAGTAAAATATACTACTTAAAAAAAATGAGCACGAGTACAAGGGAAACGACCCAAAATAAACCATGAATGAAAACTTACCCTAAAAACAAAATCAATTTTTATAGGGTCTAATTGGGATCATTATGGCCTACATGAAGCATGCAAGTCCACCAATAAATTCAATAAGGTTACATGGCACAAGTCAAATTTTATGACATATCCATTGAACGTGACTTATTGAGCAAGTTACCATTGTAGAATTTGGCATTGTAATAATGGAATCCCTACTCTATGGAAGCTAGCATTTGATGCATCATCAAACATTATAGATGTAAAATATGAAAGTTTTGTGCTAGAGTTGTTGTTCAGAGACCTTTGTCCTGGTGCATTCTTCTTAATCTTTCCCCAATTTAACATTTGGATTTCTTGTAATTCAATATGTTACTTGTACAACTTACATTATTAATTTTATACAATTTTCTTTCAAAATATGTGTCTTGGAATTGTTTCTACAACATAAATGCATCTCCATATTAAGATGTTTCAAACACTCTATAAAAATTGTATGTTTGGCACTCTCATTGGTCATCTTTCTCCAAGTTACTTTCATATTATCGGATGTGGTTTATGAAGTTTTTCAAATATTCTCTTTTGCAAATCCTAAAGAACATATTTTAAATAAATTATTTGGAACATTAGGGACCACAAAAATATGAGACACTCTATAGCTAAAGAATTGCAAAACCGAAATACTATATTTTTAATAAATTGTATGGAATGTTAGGAATGAAAAAAAAAATCATTGTCTTTTTAAAGTAAACACCCACATGCAAAAAAAAACAGGATAAATTTAGCAATATTGGCATTTCATAATTGGCACTCATATTGTCAATTTTTTCGGCGATATTCCCTAGAACAGAGTGACCTTGAGATTGATGAGATCGTGTATTTTTTTCATTCAAACAATGATTTTGGTCATTTGGGTCAATTCATAAACTTGATTTTACACTAGAATTGCAGTTGTGATGGGAGAGATTGCAATTTGTAGTTCAACCAATTTTCACAAGCATATTCCTCCCAGATTCCTACGAGAATTGTGGTCTAGAAGCAGGATAGATGAGTGCCCCTTCTCCAATGCTTCAGTGAATATGGTTGCATGCTTCATGGAAATGAAATTAGTATATTGGTTCACCAATAAGAAAATATGTTCATTGTTGGGTGGAGTCTTGATAACAAAGATATGGTACACTAATAAAGTAATATATAAGTTGCTACCAAATGATTTTCATTTGAAAAAAAATTCTTTCTCTTAGAAAATGTCAAAGGGCCAACTGCCCTCGAATTCTTGCTTAAGAAAAATGACATATCTCTTAAGAATATTATCCTTCTCTTTGAAATCTTGCTTGAAACATTAAAGTTACAAGCTCCTTGCATTGAACTTTGCACGGTTACAAGCAAGGACCTTGTCACTTCGATGATCCCAACATGATTTTTGAGGGGTTCATAATGCATGTTGTATATCTTATAGAGAATTATTTAGTAAATGAATTCATTGTTCTTCAATTGATTTAATAAGTGGACAAACTCAACCTTACCAATCAGTTTTCTTTTTTGCAAGAAAGTTAAATTTCCACCTTGATCTACTTAGTTTGTCCCAAATTCCAATGATCTGAGTCATTTTAAAATGGACGAATATCTTTCAGGGAAAAGTTTCATGGTTGAATTTCTCATCAATTAGGTGGAGCTATGACTTTCGACAAAATTCCTCCCTAATTTGGAGGAGAATTTACACCAAAAAAGGTGATTTTGTCCACTTATTAACTTGCACTTTTATTTTTTCTATTTTTCTTAAATTTGATTGACAATAACTTACAATAGTCCTTTGGCTAAGATATTGTGTTCTTTGTTTTGTCTTTCTCAAAATTTCTTTATTTACTAAAAAATGTGCATTTAATTTTATATCCAATTACCATTTAATACCACATTGTAAATCATAAAACCAACCTAGAACTTATACATTTTTTGAATGAATAGTGATTGGCATAGCCAAACCTCGAACATATACATTTCATGAGTGAACCATGGTTAACATGGAATTACCTGTTTGAGTTCAAATCTATTTTCTTCCTTAGTATTTTATGTGATTAGGTATTACTTTACCCCAATAATACAACAAAACAAAAATTGGGCTTATTTTTGTTGGT
>JZKD02S1674032.1:462885-477145 GCA_000966675.3 Picea glauca | reverse complement strand
TTAAGCAAGTTTCCATTATAGAATTTGGCAATGGGAATGCTCCACATGTTTTCCCGAAGTGTGGACACAAGGAACTTCTAAGGAGATACAAACCTCAATGTTGCATTGACACGGTACTAACCCATTTTAACGTGAGAGTAAGAGATTTGAACATTGCACCTCTCCTGAATCACATGCAATTTTTTTAACTTGATACACGATGGTGGCATCCCTTTCCCACATGGTCATCTTACCTTGAATTTGTACAATTTCCATTGAGGATTTTTTATTCAGGTTGGTTTGGATAACTTCCTGAAAACATAAACCTCTTGATTAGGGTGGTTTGGTTTTCACTAACCCAACTTGGCCTAGATAATACAACAAAACTAAAAATGGGCCTTATGCTTTGTAAAAATACCATCAAAGGAGAAGAAGCAACAAACATTTTCTTTGAACAAGTTTAGGTGCTCTTTGGGATACCAAAGAGATATATCTCAAATAGGGATACCAGATTTCTCAATGCCTTTTGGACTACACTTTAAGAAAATATCAACACCAAGTTGAAGAGTTCTACAATTTTCCATCCATAAACAGATGGGAAAACAAAAGTAGTGAACAAGACTTTGGTTCATCTTTTGAGGGGTTATAATTAAAAGCAATAACTAGGATGAAAATATGATATATATTCAACACTCTTATAACATAGCAATACACACTTCTACTGGTAAGTCCCCTTTTGAAACTTGCTTTGGGTATTTTCCACCTTCTCCCTTGGATGTTGTTTATGGACAAGAAGGAGGAGTGAGGGAAGACATCACAAGAGAAGCATTGAAAGCTAAGAAATTTGTTGAAAAGATTAGGTAGATCCATTTTCAAGTACAAGAGATGTTGAATAGGTCACAAGAAAAGTACAAGGCTTGATATGAACAACACATAATTGTTGCAGTTGAACAAAGAAAGGCTACAAGGTCCTGGAAATAAAATCAAGGCTTTGCAGTATGGTCCTTTTGAGGTATTGGAGAAGGTAGGTGATAATGCCTACAAACTCAGTCTACCCCCATATATGTGCATTTGCTCAGTAGTGAATATGGAAAATCTGAAACTCTATGAACCTTCCATGTTGGATCAGGAAATTGAGGAACATGTCTTACCTTCCATAGAATAATTAGCACCAGAAGCATAGGCAGAGTTGGAAGAAGATACATTTTTGCAGACGAAGCATAGAACTACTAGACAAGGGCAGATTGACCTCTAGCAGATCGAGTTGAAAGGACAACTTCCAAGCAAGGCAAAATGGTACTCTAGGGAGAAGGTAGAGAAATTTTTTCCTAACATCATTTAGTAAAATATTTTGGGGACCAAAAGCCTCCCTAAAATGGAAGGTGTGATCCAAAATGGATCGTTATATAATTTTCCATCTATATTGATACCTTCTAGGTGGAAAAATTAGAGGAATTGGCTTGTAGGGCCCATTTTAGTGGCAAGTCCTAGTTTGGAAATTTGAGGTCCAGAACCTTCCAAAGAAATTTTGAGGCATTAAACAACACTTTTTGGGGTAAAAAAATTGTGACAATATCTATTATCCCCTTGATGTTGTTCCATACACCAAGACCTTTCCAGCAGTGCAAAAATCACCTCAATCGGAGTTTGTATGTAGAAGTTATGCCTCATGCAAGTTGACCTACCTTGTTAACCATCATAGTACTGAGTGGATGCCACATCATCCCCCATTATTCATGTGTGGGGATAATAACGTGTGGAATTTCAAGAAGATTCTAGAAGGTCCAAAACCCTGACACTAATTGAGGGTTGAGGAATGAAAAAACCTTAACCCTATACAACTATTAGACTATGTTAAAAACTAGGCCGCTAGGAGGAGAGGGGGTTCCATTCATTTAGCATTATACTTCTTCCATAGTTGAGAAAAGCATCTAAGAGTTGTATTTGAGAGCATAACAAAGGAATAAATTTTTGTAGTATCCATTCAGGCTACAATGTCAAAGGCAACTCCATAGTGAGTGCCCCTTTCTTTCTACTTGCATTTCATAACTGAAGAAAAGAGAGAAAAGCATAGGCCTCACCTTATAGTTGGGTTTTCTTCTGTTTCATGTTTCCCATAATGATGTTGTTTTCATTTGTGTGGATAGTGTGTTCATTTTCTTGTTCTTTCAATTTCGTATTTTAGTTATTTTCATAGATTTGAGCAATAAGTTAGTGATAATAAATCTAAAATCTAAGGAAATAAACTTGCATAATAAAATATTTTAGTTTAATACAAGATCTGTTGTAACAAACTATTCTAGTGGAATATCCATAGCAATTTATAGATCATGGACATATTTAAATAAAAACTAAGTGGCACCATTAGAGCCAAGGGCGACTATTCATGTTCCTACTCATGGGATCTGCACATTAAATTGTTTGTTATAAAAAACATTGAAGCATTCCAACATTTGATATTCATGATTTATCTCTATTTTGAAACTTGATGTACACAATGTTTTCCTATGTCTTATCTCCATTTAATTTTATGGATTTTACATGAACCAAAAAACCCTATACTTTATCTTGTGATTTTTTTAATTTTTTGTGTGTTTTTTAATACATAAAAGATATTGACAAGTTTTTGGCAAATTGTTGAGTTGTCTCTCCATTTTGAGTATGTCAGATCATTGTGATATATGAGTTTATCTACACTATGAATTTGGTTCAATTTACATAAAAGTACTTCAATCAAGTAATTGTATTGTTGTCATCATAGCATTCACCTTAATCTTGATTTGTGTCCACTTTTTAATCTTATTGGAGATTCATCTCTAAGAGCATTCTATGAAAAACAAAATATAGTTCATTAAAGATGTTCCAGTTTATCTTTCAAGTATTCTTAACTCTCCATCTTTAAAACTTCTTCCTGCATTGGGTTGAAGGAGACTTTGGTTCAGATTATTGGGATTTTTATCAATAATAATTGGTGTTCACCTTCCATTGAAAAATCTTGACGGACTAGGGGAGAAATTGTGAAAGAATGCAGAGCATCTAGGAACTTTGGAATCAACCTGGTTGTACATCATTGTTTGCATGTTTGAGATCATTCATTTCAATGTATGCATAAATCCTTCTTCCTAAGCAGCTCTCTAGATTCAATTTGTACCATCAATAAATTACTTTAAAACATCCAATAACTAAAACAAGGTTTCTACTATGAACAAAAGCAACAAAATTCTAATCTCAAAACAAGAGAAACCATGGATTAAAATTTTGTGAGTCTGAATAGAGTTTGGCCTTGGATGAATTGGAATATTATAAATAGTATTTCTCCACCGGATGAATTCTCAATTATTTAATTTTCCAGATGTTATATCCACCTCTTTTTGGTGAAATCCATTCCATACCTCTTGTTTCCAGACTTTATATCCTCCTCCATCAAATAATCTTCATAAGTCATTGTTCACAACAAAATTGCAGCCTCCAAAGATGAAACTGAATGTCTTTTGAGCAAACTGACAACTGCATTCCATACCACTTGTACCAACCATCAACTATCAAATTACTGTCATCTATATCATAAGATTCCTAAATCAACATACTATCCCTCTTATTTTGTCAAAAATCCAATTTGGAAAGATAAAATTCACTTAAAATTCAAAATTATACCATGCTTACAAGCTAAGAATAACTTCTTGTTATGTGAAAACTCACTTTGTTTAAGGCAAAACCAACAAACCAAATGCATCATGCAATTACCAGTGCATTGATTCAATCAAAGAATTGAATATGAACTTGAAAAAACTGAATCTACATACTATTTTAATCAAAATGGTTAACAAAACTTTAAAACCTCAAATTAAATAACTAAGATCCAAATCCAAATTGCATTTGTTCATAAATTTGAATATTTTGAAACATGTTTTCTACACCTTTGATCCTTTTCACATCAAAAATTCATGGTTGTGCTCTCATATGTTTTTTAATCCCAATACCTCACATGCTTATATTTTATCTATGGAATATAATATCTCATGCTTTAAAGGGACAAAGAGTTCCTAAGGATAAAATTTAAAAAGAACATGTCAACGACTTGAGAAAGGCATCTCATTTTCTTTCTTTCCATGTATATGTAACAGGAAAAACATTGGTCAAATATAACATATAACACTAGTTACAAGGTAGTTGGTCAAATCCCTAATATAAAAATATCCAAAATTTAGCAATTTTATTTTAATTGGAAAAATTCAATCACAATGCCTTCTATATTTGCATGTTGGTTAAGATTTTTATGCCTGCCAATTACATCGACAATACCAAATAACTAAGAGAACAAGGGAAAAATATATAAATGGAAAAAAAATCAAAGCAAACAAAAACCATCCTAGGTTTAAAACCATATAAAATAAGGTGAATGTTATTTTTAGAAGAAACTCCAAACTAGGATCTTAAACAAACTAATGGCTAAAACTTAGTATAAATGAAATAATTTACAAGAGATCAAATCAGTACAACCTTATAAATGAAATAATTTACAAGAGATTAAATCAGTACAACCTTCATTAATGTAAGGTGGGTTATCTCATTTCCGATAGGATCAACTAGAAGAAGTAAACACATGGGTAATTCTCCTTGAAGTTTATCATCAAATGGTGAAACAACCAATCCTGTGCAAGAAACTACACACTCCTTAACCTCCTGGAAAAAAAATTGAAATATTAGAAAGAACATAGAGAGAACTGTCAAAATAAATGAAAGTCAAGTGTTGTAAAACATATACATTCAGTGGCCTAAGTTTCATTATGGTTTGTCATATGAAAAAAATAGCCTATATAAGAATTAACAGGAACACATTCACAAAATAAATTTACAAACTACGCTAACCTGATCTTGATCTGGGTTTTCCAATCACGCTAAAATAACATTGTAAATTGAATGAAGATATGCCTTAAAATAAAAAACCTTTGGCTGCGAACCTGTATTGGCCTATATTGGCGCAGATGTAGTGGATGGTTAATGGATATGCTCTGGCACAGCTATGAGTTTTCTTTAAGTGGATAAGATGATTTTCCTGGTAATATAACTGCAGATTGAACATTGAAATGATTGTTGATGTTTTTAAAGATAAATCTGTTATTTTTATCTCCTGTAGCACCTTTGCACAATGATTGTTGGCAGAATATCACTGCATTTTTGGAAAGAAATCCTGCAGATTTGAGGGACTGTTTATGCATTTTTGTGAAGCCTTATTATTCATGTTTCACATGCCCAGATATGCACTTAGGAGGATGATTGATTCACTTTAGGAGGATGATTGATTCACTGACTTGAAGATTTAATTAATGTTGAAACAACCTATGCAAGAAACTGTACACTCCTTAACCTCCTGGAAAACAAATGGAATATTAGAAAGAACATATAGAGAACTGTCAAAATAAAAGAAAAGTAAAAAAAAAATGGAATATTAGAAAGAACATATAGAGAACTGTCAAAATAATAGAAAGTCAAGTGATGTAAAATGTATACATGCAATGGCCTAAGCTTCATTTTGGTTTATCATATGCATAAAAATAGTGAATATAGAAATCAAAAGGATCACATTCACAAAATAAATTTACAAACTAAGCTGACCTGATCCGGGTTTGTCAATCACGGTTAAAATAGTATTGTAAATCCTGATCCTAACCTTTGGCTGTAAGCCTGTAACATAATTTAAAAAAAAAAAAGCTTGTCGATTAAGAATAAATCTATGATATACTGAAACCTAAATGAAGACATTTTCAATTATTATATATTGAATGTGTTAAGATAGAAATATATAGTCTTGAAATTCGGATGAATTACCCAAACCAACTCTCCACGGACATGCAGTGCCTCTGCGGTAACCTTATAATATTAATCGTTGATAGCAAAAAGAACAGGACCATAAAGGGCGTGGGTCAAGATTACATGAATAATTTCTTGAAAAGCAAGCTTTTTTCGTTATAGACGTTGCGGTAAAGGACAATCCACTCCTCTAAGGGTAGATCAAGCTTTTTTTGAGATAGACGAGGGAGGGAATCTATCCGTTAAGGGAAAAGCGGAAGGGAAGAAGTGGTGTATATATATGTCTAGAGGAATAGTTGAAGCTCACATTCTCCTCCTCTATCATTTGCATTCGCAGGGAATTTTGTTGTGTTTGCAGTGGAAGCGCTTCCTCTTGTGTATGTCTATCTCTATGTGTTTGTGACTCTGTGTGTGGGGTTCCTCTATGTCAGTCTGTATCGTGTCTTTGTGTTGTGTGTCTGTCTGTTTCATATAGCTTGTGTTGTGTGTCTGTCTGTGTTGTGTTGTGTGCCTGTCTGTTTCCTGTATCTTGTGTATCTGTATGTTTCCTATATTATTTAAATTTCAATTTGATCTCCTGTATATGGACCAAAAGGGGAGCAGAAAGATGCATGGATGAATGAAAGATGTTGTTGATCAATGCCATTAATTAAAGTAGTTGAATCGACTGAATTGAGAATGCCATTACCCTGGAGAGGAGAGGACCAGGCCGTAGCAGTAATATTTGCAGCACCCATGACAGGTATGTGATCTATATTTATTTTATATTCATGGTTTTGATTCCATATATTAGATTGGAGTTTTCATGTCTAATTAGCAGACTTAGTTATCCTTCCTCATCAAATCCCATGACCCGCCCTATCGATCTGTCACTCCTACCTTTGACGTGATTTTTCCTCCCCTGTTTTCAGGTGATTTCCCCTCCCTTGTTTTTTATTGATATAAACCCAGCTAAATCTAGAAACTAAATTAGAATCCGTCACGAGATTGAATACCGGAGAAACGATATACCTAAAGAAACTAAAACGAGAAAGTCCTCTCTCTCGTTCTCTATGTCAACACGCCATAACATGGAGTTAGACATGTATTTATGGTTCAGTGAATTGATAATCATGATAGAGTACGGTACCTCCAACTTTATTTCTCCTGTAGTACTTTCCTGGCCACTTGTTTTTAATTTATAATGTTTTTTAATCCTCTTGCTCTGTTCTTGGTCCCGATTCCATTAATCTGTCGTAATATCTCTGCTTTGTTGCAGTCTTATAACATGTCGCCTTGAAGCATTCATTTAGCATCCATCTACCCATAACAAACGGATCAGTGTAGCTGCCTTCTTTCTTTAACTATATGTATGTAAAGAGAGTAAAACAAGAAAGCCTCTCTATCTTCCCTATCTTTCTAACTTAAAGAGAGTAAAACAAGAAAGCCTCTCTATCTTCCCTATCTTTCTAACTTGCTCTATATCAGTGGAGCATTTTTTTTTTTAATTTCCTTTAACATTGGTAATTAGTTGTGAACATTTGAGGGTGTAGGATTATCTATATCCCAAAAATAACATGCTCACTACCCACCTTCCTAATATTTAAACCATGACTGGCTTCCTTTATGTATGTCTGTCTATCCAAGGACGTGTAGTCAATCCATCATTGTATCGTCTCTCACTTTGAAAACGCCCATAGATAATTATAACTAGGGCCATCTGTTTTGATTTTTGCCTTTGCTCCAGCTCCAATATGCGGGCTGAATCATTCATGGTGGATGTATTTGGTTATTTTCCATGTGTGACTGGAAACTACATGTATCACTTACTTTTAAGCTTGAAACTGAGTCTTAACAAATTATCCGAGCCTTTAATGTTTGAAAATTTCGATCTATCATCCATGTTGGACTTGTTTAAACACTTGTTTAATGTCTGAAAATTTGCTATCTATCATCCATGTTGTAGATTGGACTTCACTTAACCTGTAGCCATCAACTTAACCAGGTCCTCTGGAGAACTGAATGATTAGTTTTCGCTCATAACCCTCACTTTCAAAATCTATCTCGTCATCTTGTTTGTTGTAGCAAGCAAAATACCTCTATAATTGTTCAAGCCAATCATAAGCCCTAGGAGTAGCTCTCTGCCCTTTGTATGATGTCATGGTCTATGAAAGCTACAGGCTATACGCCATTTCTCTTTACTAGATATCGCATGTCGATTGTCTCCCATCCAATAGCCCTATTTAGGGATGTGCCCTCCATCCAACATTTCACTGTTTTTGTTCGCCGTATTCATAATTTGGTAGTTTCTGTTTTTTTAATTTGATTTACACAAAATCACAATTCATCTAATTATAGGAATTTTAATTTTGTTGAAAAAATCAGCAGATTAAAGCAAAACTTTGTATCTAATTATAAGAATTTTAATTTTGTTGAAAAAATCAGCGGATTAAAGAAAAACTTTGTTCAGAAAACAGGATTTTGAGAAAAATCAACAGAAAACCTCCACACCATCACTTCACTATCAACATTTTTCCAAACTTTAATTTCCATAAAAACTTTGGTCTAGTGGTTAATAGCAGTCTATTTCGTATGCTTCTCATTCAATGATTTTTGTTGTTTTCCTTATTTTTTTAATCCCCATTTGCCCAACCAACACTGCATGTACTCACTATTACATCCCTCTCATCACACTAACCATCAATGATATGATCACCCTATCAATTTGCTTCAACCTGCAGATACGTAGCTGAAGAATCATTGAGCAAAGCTTAATCACTATAACTCCTTTTTTTTATCTCAGTTTCATTAGCAATATAAAGATCCTTAGTTGAAGAATTTTTAGTTGAAGAATTTTTTAAAAGGCTTAATCCATTTTGATCTCTCACCATAACTTTTTTGTTTATCTGAGATCCATTAGCAGCCTAAAACTCCTTACTGAAAAATATTTGGAAGACTTCATCTATTTTTATTATAATTAAAAAGTCAAACTAACAGTAGGAGATTTCCCCTGTAACTCCCTTGTGTTCTTTTTGATATAATTCCTATTTTATTTTATATTCAATGATTAGTCTAAAAATTACTAAAATGGTGATTTGTTTTATGTCATATTTATATATTTTTTTTATTTCTATTCATTATGATTTTCAATATTTAACCTTAACTTCATTTAGTTGTAATATAAGATCTTGTTTTACTTCTCAATTATAATGTTACCCTGGTTTATTATATAGCTCTATTTGTATTTCTCAATATACAATATTGTTTTAGATGTTTTTCATATATAATATTAACATTGTTTATTTGTATTATGTAGTTTTATTTGCATTTTTCAATATACAGTTTTGTTTAGTTTTAATATATAACCGTTTTGTTTGTGTGTAGTATCAATATATAATCTTGTTTATTTGAAATATTTAATATATAGTTTTGTATTTGGCTTCGAATTTTGAAATCGTTAATATAATGTGATATATAGTTTTACTTAAATTTGAGTTTAATATAGTATGTATTATTATTTTTATATAAAGATAATCTATTATAAATATAAAAGAAGTAATATGATATTTTGTTTTTTAATTTTAATATATTTTAATGATAAATTTTTATAAAAATAAATTTAGTTTTTATTATTTTTAATTAGTATTAATAGATATTTTTACACATATGTTTCTATAAATAAATTTTATTGACAAATTTTATATTTTTTTATTATTGTAGAGATTGCAATCTATAAATTGTATTGGTGTAATTTTCAAGGATATCATTGCAGAAAAACACAAAAGTAATGATCCTTATCTTTTTCATATTTTTCTAATATTTAGAGCAATATTTAGATAGAGGTGTCTCTCTCACATTTAGTTTGTTTTATGTTTTGTGCTTTGTTTCAGGTATCTTTTAGGTATTGATGGGTATCTTGTGCCTTGCTTCAAGTATCTTTTAGGCATTGATCAGTATCTTGTGCCTTGCTTCAAATATCTTTTAAGCATTAATGGGTTATATTTGCAACAGTTTTTACAATAGAACTGCATGTTCTACTATTTTTAGTATGTAATGATTGTATCAATGTGTATGTTCAGACATGATTCAAGATGAGATGGGAGTTTTGTAAACACATATACAAAAACAAATTATTATAATACAATTTCTTATATTTTTTAGGAGTGGGGATTATACCCTCTCCAAATACTCTAGAGGATGGGGTGCCCCGCCCTCTTTAGAGTAGTGTCATGTAGCATTGTGTGGTAAGTTTTTTCACATGTATTGTTTTTTTAACTCACTACTCTCACACACACAGTAGCTTTATGTTTCTTCTTACATAAATTCTAACTATTTTCACTTATTACTATATATTTTTAAATCTGAAATTTTACACACTTTATTACATGGTGTATTACTTTTTAACTCACTACTCTCACACATACACTAATTTGATACTTCCTCTAACACAATATATATTTTTAAACCTCAACTTCTATACACTTTATCACATCTCACAATTAGTTTCTCACATTTTCTATACTTTCACTTTCTTTTTTTCTTTATTGTAATTTGATTTATCTTATTTTATATTTAGTTTTTTTTTTTAATTCAATAAATATCTATATTAAAATATTTTATATAATATAATATGTTTTTCCATATCTTATTTTATATTTAGGTTTTTTTCTAATTCAATAAATATCTATATTAAAATATTTTATATAATATAATATGTTTTATTTGTGTAATGATGTGTTTTTGTTGGTTAGATGATATGATGATTATGTTTATTAAATGATATAATGTTGTTTTGATGATGTTTTATTTTTGTAAGGATGTGTATTTGTTAGTAAGTTGATATGATGATCATGTTTATTAAATGATATGATGTTGTTATGATGATGATTGATTTTTAGTTGATAATATGTTTTTGTTTGTTAAAAGATAAGTAGATTGTATTTGTTATATGATATGATAATAATACTGATTGTGTTTGTTTGTTAGATAACATGATTATGAACTTGTTAGATGAGATGATATGGTGGTGATTGTGTTTGTGTTTGTTAGATAGTAGCATGATTGTATTTGTTAGACAGTATGATGGTGTTGTGTTTTTGTTTGTTAAATAGCATGATTATATTTGTTAGATGATATGATGGTGATTTGTTTTTGTTTGTTAGATAGTTACCATGATTGTGTTTGTTACATGATAGGATGGGAGTGTTTTTGTTTATCACATGACATGATTGTGTTTTTTAGATGATATGATGGTGTTGTGCTTTTGTTTGTTAAATAACATGAATGTGCTCTTTAAATGATATGATGCTGACATTTATATGTTTTTGATGTGTGCTTATTTGTTTGTTGTTTGTTTTTTTATATGATGTGTATGTTTCTTTTGAGTATGTACATGTTGTTTATGTATGTGTTTGTTTATTGCATGTTTTTATATGATATATTTTTGTTGGTAAGATGATATAATGGTTGTGTTTATTAAATGATATGATGTTGTTATGATGATGATTGATTTTAGTTGATCATATGTTTTTGTTTGTTAAATGATATGTATATTGTATTTGTTAGATGATAATGATTGTGTTTGTTTGTTAGATAGCATGATCATGTTTGTTAGATGATATGATGGTGATAGTACCATG
Organism: Picea glauca; assembly: GCA_000966675.3. Classification (NCBI taxonomy): domain Eukaryota; kingdom Viridiplantae; phylum Streptophyta; class Pinopsida; order Pinales; family Pinaceae; genus Picea; species Picea glauca. The sequence continues at coordinate 465,737 of JZKD02S1674032.1, read as the reverse complement.
ATTGTGTTTGTTAGATGATATGATGGGTTTTTATTTTTGGTTGTCATATGGCATTGTTGTGTTTGTTAGATGGTATGATGGTGTTGTGTTTTTGTTTGTTAAATAACACGATTGTGTTTGTTAGATGATATGATGGTGATTGTGTTTTTGTTTGTTAGATAGTTACCATGATTGTGTTTGTTAGATGATATGATAGATTTGTAATTTTGTTTGTCATATGACATGATTGTGTTTGTTAGATGGTATGATGGTCTTGTGCTTTTGTTTGTTAAATAGCATGATTGTGTTTGTTAGATTATGTGATGTTGCTATGATGATGATTGATTTTAGTTGATCATATGTTTTTGTTTGTTAAATGATATGTAGATTGTATTTGTTAGATGATATGAAGATGATAATGATTGCATTTGTTTGTTAGATAGGATGATCATGTTTGTTAGATGATATGATGGTGATAGTACCATGATTGTGTTTGTTAGATGATATGATGGTGATTGTGTTTTTGTTTGTTAGATAGTTACCATTATTGTGTTTGTTAGATGATATGATGGATTTGTAATTTTGTTTGTCATATGACATGATTGTGTTTCTTAGATGGTATGATGGTCTTGTGCTTTTGTTTGTTAAATAACATGATTGTGTTTGTTAGATGATATTATGATGTTATGATGATGATTGATTTTAGTTGATCATATGTTTTTGTTTGTTAAATGATATCTAGATTGTATTTGTTAGATGATATGATGATGATAATAATTGTGTTTGTTTGTTAGATAGCATGATCATGTGATGATATGATGGTGATTGTGCTTTTTTTTGTTAGATAGTACCATGATTGTGTTTGTTAGATGATATGATGGGTTTGTATTTTTTGTTGTCATATGGCATTATTGTGTTTGTTAGATGGTATGATGGTGTTGTGTTTTTTTTTTTTTGGTTAAATAACATGATTGTGTTTGTTAGATAATATGATGTTGATTGTGTTTTTGTTTGTTAGATAGCTATCATGATTGTGTTTGTTAGATGATATGATGGATTTGTAATTTTGTTTGCCATATGACATGATTGTGTTTGTTAGATGGTATGATGGTCTTGTGCTTTTGTTTGTTAAATAGCATGATTGTGTTTGTTAGATGATACAATGTTGACATTTATATGTTTTTGATGTGTGATTATATGTGTTGTTTGTTTTTTATATGATGTGTATGTTTCTTTGAGTATGTACATGTTTTTTAAATGTGTGTTTATTTTTATGTTGTTTGTTTTTATCTATAACATATATGCTTCTTTGAGTATGTGGACATTTTTAAATGATGAGAAGATAATTGATTTTTAAATGATATGATATTTTTGTTTGTTGATTGATTTGATAATTGTCTTTATTAAACTTTATGATGATAATGATGATTGTGTTTATTAGATGATATGATAATAATTGATTTTGATTGTTATGATGATAATTGGTTTTAGTTTTATTAGATTTGATAATAGTTTGTATGTGAATAATGTACACCATTAATAATATTTTCATTTGAAATTTTATAAAATTAGTTAAGAAAATAAATTTTGTATTTTTACTTATATTTCTATTATATAATAATTATTATATTTTATAAATAATTTATATTCTATAATTTTTTATATTACATATTATTTTGTATTTTTAGTTTTTAATATATTTTTTTTCTTTCTTTTTTGTTTTTCTTCCTATTTTATATTGTATTTATCTTTTTATCAATTTTTTGAAAAATAAAACATAAACCACAATCCTTATAAATAACACTTACACTAAATTCATAGTTACCATGTTTTTTTAATGTATGTTTATTTGTGTGTTGTTTGTTTTTATGTGTATGTTTAAATATTACATGTTTTTTTAGTGTATTTTTAAATGATAGAATGATTATTGATTTTTAAATGATATGATGTCTATGTTTGTTAAATGATATCATAATTATTTGTGTTAGATAATATGATAATTATTATTTATTTTTATGTGAAATAAATATATTTATTTGTGTATATACATATTCTTGGAATATATGATGATTGCATTTGTTAGATAATATAATAAATATTAGTTTTGATAATTGTGATGATAATTAATTTTAATTTTATTTCAACATGATAATGACTTACTTGTATATAAATATATGTATATGATTAATAATATTTTTATTTGAAATTTATAAAAAAATATATAATTACAAATTTCCATTTTTTTTATCATTTTTTCTATTATATAATATTTATTATATTTTATAATTAATTTATATTTTATAAATTTTTATATTACATATTATATCATATTTTAAGATTTTAATTAATTCTCTTCTTTCTTCTTTTTCTTATTGTGTTTCACATTTATCCCTATTACCAATTTATTAACAAATAAAATATAAATCACAAACTTAATAATACTCACACTAAGTTCATAATTATCATAAATGTTACTACTTAAAAACACAAGTATCACTTTTCAATTCATTAACAACATAACTCCTCACACAATAATGACTATCATCTGCTTTGTTGGTAATGTATAAAAGCATTATAACAACAAAGCACTATTTTTTTGGAGGCCAAATGAGTTTCCACCTTCAAGTGGTTGATCTTATTAGTAGAGATTCTAACTCAAATAATAATTTTTCATATGTAAGATAAGTTATGTTGATAGAAAATTGATAAAAAAATATTTATTTAATAACATTATGATTTTAGATTTTAGAAATTCTAAAATCTCAAAACTAAGAAAAACTCAAATGATAATCTTTCATATATAAAATGAATTATGTTAATAGTGGATTGGAAAAAGATATTTTAATGTTTCTAAAACTAAAAACTAGCAATAT
>JZKD02S1674032.1:446519-461323 GCA_000966675.3 Picea glauca | reverse complement strand
ATATATATATATATATATATATATATATATATATAGAGAGAGAGAGAGAGAGAGAGAGAGAGAGAGAGAGAGAGAGAATTGCCATCAATATGAAACCCCTAACCACTATGAACCAAAATTAGTTTTAATAGAAAATCGTAAAGACATCTTAAGTTGAACAAAAATAATCTCAATGTCAACAACCTATTAACAAGACAATACAAAACATATATGCTATAGGAAAAAATGTAACACATAACAATGTACTAGTTGAAGATGATGAAATTTTATATCGTCATGGATGGTTTAGAGGATTACTTTTATCCTAGGATGTTTTTTCTTGCATAATACAACCTTATCAATAACCTTATAAACTTTAATAACAAAAACATTGATCCATAGCTTCAACTCTTCATATTTCCCTTTTTAAATATTATCATAAACAAGCAAAAAACATGCATGTTGAAATTCAAGGAACCAACATACAAAACATTACTCTGAGAAACAAGCAATTCAATTCTCTCACATCGAGTGACCTTCATTATTGTACAATTTTTACACATGAAGGCTTTTCGGATAACTCGGATCCATCATGCATCACCCTCGATTGACATTTATATTGATTATGGGAACAATCCACAAAATGATAGTATAAAAACTATTTGTGTTAACCTAATCAAAGGAACGATTTGATGGATATAAAAAGGTGATAAGGTTCTATTTATCAAAATTATTTCATTTTACAACGAATGATTATTGCTTCATGTGTCTCGATTGCTTTCTTACAAGGTTAATACCTCAATAATAATCATCATTTACAGCTTGGAAACGATTACATATCTAAGTTGTCTTTAGAAACGGGTTATAATCCTATGGATATACACCCACATGACTCAAGTGTTTGCATAAAATATGGGTGTGTGGTTAAAGATTTCTCGAACATTTAAGTTTCGGCATGGCAATGGCATATGGAAAGGATGTTTGAAAGAGTTCATGATAAGGGTGTTATAATCAAAACCAACTTTAGAAAAGGTTTGGGAAAAAAATTTGCAATGAGTTATTTTTTTTGGGTCAACCATAAGAAATGTTTTTGTGGTGAACCATAAAAATGAACGATAATGAATTTGGGGGAAAATATTTTACAAAATGGTAGGAGAAACAAAATTGAGTGTGATGAATTAGTGTTCATGGAAAAAGACAAAAAAACAAAAATAATTCCAACATTAATGATTGTATTTTATAAAAAACATAAGACCACCATTAGAGTGTCTTATTAAATCAACTTGAGTTCAAGTATTCAGATGATGATGATTAAAAAAAAGTATAGAACCAAACAAAATAGGAGTTCAAGTATGTAAATGATGATGATTAAAAAAAAATATAGAACCAAACAAAATAGGACTTGCAACTAATGACAATTGTGGCTACATGCATGGTTAGTTACAATTATGGCTACATACATGGTCAATTACAACTTCTAATTATTTAAGCTTTCAACAACAATATATTGTTTACGCGGAAACACCTTGGCAATTCTCAGGGATTATTGGCTACATGTTTTCAAGTATAGGCCAAAGCTACTTGGAAAAGCACAAAAGGAGCAAAAAAGTGCTTCATCGTAAAAACTCACACAAATGTTGAGGATATAACGAAGGAAAGTGGAAAAGATAAAGGAAAATATGTAAAGGTATCCCAAAAGGGTGTTAATTGTAAAACATATCTATACATATTTGTTTTATTCAAATATGATAAAAGTCAATTTAGTGCCTTTTTAGACTGCTGAAATAGCCAGGTAATGGCCACAAAAGATTCAAATAAGAAGCAACTACACAAAAAAGGTACAGAATGCATAGTTACAAGGTACATATATAGCATAGCCAATGCTAATTGAATACTTTCTAGAAAACTAGGTGTATACCATAGTAAATTATTATTCCATAATGCTTGCACATTAATAACAACTTATCTCTTAAAGTAAAGGTGCAAAATTCACATTGCAACACACAAATACTTTAACATAATTTACATGAGTTAAAATTGTGAAGTTTACAAATACATGCACCCTACAAGGCCTCATTGTCATCCTCTAGATTCAAGTCCTTTACTATGGATTTAACATAATTCAAGTCATGCCAAATACAAACACAAGTTACATGACTTTGGAAATGGACATGTAACACAAATCTTATTTGGGCTCTCTGTGACGCAAGTCCTTCTCTATGGATGTTAAATATGGATGAATTGTATACCTCCATATAGAAATATAACCGATATGAAAAACATACACAACACTTATTACAAGTGTTCATAAGGTAAAGTTGAACTTGTCTTATGAGGTACTATTTTCTAGGCCATTAGAATTAGTTGAACTATAAAATTGGATAAAGAATAGAATTTGAAAAAAATACTCTTGGAAGTCCTTAATAAGAGAAAGGCACCTTGATGAAAAGAAACATTGGCTACTATATTGTCAAAGAGGAAAAAAAAGCATATGTAATCTCTCATTTGTGTGTAGCGGAACACCACAAAGATAACAACAGTTTGTATGAAAACATTATTTACACAAATACAATTGTTCAAAGATATATAAAAAATTACATAACTTGGAAAGACAACTATTTTACAAGAGTCTAGAACATTATGCGACCAACATAAATGTGAAGTTTAGAATTCCAAAACTAACCCAAACATCATTGTAATAAAGGAATGTGTCAAGTGAAATTTTGGAGTGAAACACAATGAATTCTCCTACTAAGCATACGTAATTTATGACCATTTGAGAAGGAAGTTCAAGCAAAATCATCAATGAAAACTCACATTGAAAGCTTTCATCAATTGAAGGTGATAACATCATCAAGATTAGGTATTGCTACTCCAAGAAAAATCATTTAGAAGCATCATCTCAACAAATGAATTTACAACAAACTTGGCTAGAGTTTCTTTTTCAACGTAACATGGTCATCGTTGTCTATGATGTTAGAAAACAATAACTTTTAAAATGTGTCAATAATTTTAGTGTAATAACACAAGGCAAACATGGGAAAAAATAAATCTTATGATCATTGCCCTTACTTTGTCCATACTATAGTTCTTGTCATAAAAATTGAGATGTGTTATTTATTCTTACTTTGCTCTATGATTACAATAAGATCGCCATTTTTTCTTCTAGATCTTTGGGATCTTTGCGAAGAAAGCACTTGCAAGAATTTACTAAAAAAAGGAATGAAATTTAGAACAAAACGTAGAAACCCAACACTTTTAGCACCCTGAAGACCAAATTAGGCACAATTGACTTTCCTCTCAATTTGTTGGTTACAATTTACCTCTTTCCCCAATCCATCTCATCTTCATAACCACGGTTGACAACATGAACTGCTTATTAGAATATGAGTCCTTAGATAATCACAAAGTCTGAGATCACCTCTTTATGAGTTGTCATCCTTATCCTCGATAAGGTGTCATCCTTATCTATTGATGAGTTGTCAATGTGTTGTCACTCTTCAGTTCATGAGGTGATTACATCGATGTACTATATATTGATATCATTGGATGAATATATTGTTGAGATGGATAAGCCTTTTCCACCAATCTTCATTTATTGTGTCTCATTTCATGGTTTAACATGGTATCAGAGCCAAGTTAGCTTAACAACCTTGTATCTTCTCATGGTAGTCATCAATGAGAAATGTAGCTAATATGGAGATCCTCCTTGGTAGTGGTCCATGAGAGGTCTGATAGTAGATTCATGGATCTATGCTTAAATGTGAAAGACAACAAAGGTTGCACCTCCTCGATTGCATTGATGCAAAACAATCTCTTACACAACGAGTGACTTATGTCCACCAAATTTGTTGGCTATGGAAGCATTTTCTATTTCATTTGAATAATTACATTCTTGCATACACATTGCTCTGATGCCATAATACATAGATCTACTCTATGGGCACATTCAACCAATTAGATTCATGGATCTATAAGATGGAGATTGTTGAGTGAGTGTTATGGTGTATTAAATATACACGTTGTTGTGTGGGAATTTGTTCATCTTGCAACATCGTTTATGCTGTGATATACTTGATAATATGTGAGCACCTCAATGATCTACATCACTGATTACTACAAAAGCAATCGATCTGCAATTCCTATAGTGATCTACCTTTGCCTTCTTAGAAAATGTGAGCACCCTCTTTGAAGAAACAATAGTATTCGATCTACAACTTAGACAAAAAACATGAATTCATAAAACTCGGATTTTTGTAAAAAACGGAGGTCAATCGGCATTCGATGATTACAAACGCCGAACACCAAAAACAAAAGACCACGCTAGTTGTTGAATCGTGAAATGCGAAAAGGCTGTGGGCCCATCACTTTGGGTTTCGGGGTTCGGGGTTTGCAAACACCCAATGCAAAAACTAAATGACACGGTGACTGTCGAATTGCAAAATGCAAATAGGGAGTGGGCCCAACAATTTCGGGTTTCGACGTTTGGTAAAGCAAAGAAACTCCACACACTTTTAATAAGTGAACTCCAAAATGTGAAATAACAAACTTTTAATTAAAATGATTTTCCAAATCATATACGCTCCAACAAATAATCTTGGGATAAATGTAAAACCAGATTCCCAATCGATAAAAACAAGAAATTACTGCGTTTGTTCAAAAACGAATTTTTATCAAGAGATAAAATGAGTTTACAAACTCAGTAAAATATAAACGCAGAGCAGAGCTCCAAATACAAAGTAACCGATTTGATTCAAAAAGTGTTTTCAAAATCACTGATTACAAATTCGACTCTGGTATTTAAACACAAAAAATTGCCGCTTCGATCTTCTAAAGGATTTTAATCAAGGTGGTGATGGTGTCTTATGGCCTGCAAAGGTTAAGGAGGCCATTGTTTAAGTTATGTAAAACAAAATTGTAATCAGTGGTTTAATCCTCGAGTCTTGAAGGGTCAAGACGACCATCGATTCACCGTTTGCAAAGAGGCGGTGAAATGATTACTTCCTAACATACTCCTTCTTAATCATTTCAGAACCAAAACAAACTAAAACTATGTAAAACAAAATTTCCGTAAACAATGCATTATAGCTTGCACACCCCAATATTTCTTCTATGAATTTTAAACAGATCATTTCCCAAAGGCTTCATAAATATGTTTGCAAATTGTTCTTCAGATCTACAGAATTGAACAAAAATATCCTTACCAGTTACCAGCTCTCGAATGAAATGATACCTTGTATCAATGTGCTTACTTTGTTTGTGAAAAACGTGATTCCTTGACAATGCAATAGTAGACTTATTGTCACAGACAATCTGGGTTGCATCATTCTGATTATGCAACAATTCATTCAAGACCCTTCTCATCCATACAGCTTGACATGCAGCTGCAGCTGTTGCAACATACTTTGCCTCAGTGGAAGATAGAGTCACAATGGGTTGTTTCTTTGATGCCCATGCCACTGCTCCAGATCCAAGACTGAACACATACCCAGATGTGCTTTTCCTGTCATCAATGGACGCTGCAAAATCATTATTAGTATATCTAATCAGCTCAAAGTTTAAGTTTGATGTGTATCAAATACCAAAATCAGTTGTTCCAACAATATATCTCAGGATCCTCTTTCTTGCTTGCCAATGAGTATTCTTTGGAGTCTCCATGAATCTCGAAATCAAACTTACTGCAAACATGATATCAGGTCTAGTTGTTGTTAAGTACATAAGGCTTCCAACCAACCTCTTATACAAAGTTGGATCAACATATGATCCCTCATCATACTTGCTCAATTTAATACCAGTTGCCATTGGTGTTGTAGCTGGCTTGCAATTCAACATTCTAAACCTTTTCAACACTTCATTTGCATAGTTAGTTTGACAAATGAAAATTCCATCATTAGATTGATCCACTTCAATTCCAAGAAAAAATTTCATCAAACCTAAATCAGTCATCTCAAATTCTTTTTTCATGGCATTTTTAAAATCATCTACATATAGATCTCTAGTAAAAATCAGGTCATCAACATACAAATAGACAATCAAAATTTTACCTTTCTGGTCTATCTTTGTATACAGAGTTGGTTCACTTGGACTTCTGTTGAATCCAACACTGATTAGGTATTCATCAATCCTGCTATACCAAACTCTGGATGCCTGATTCAATCCATACAAGGCTTTCCTCAACTTATAAACTTTATCTCTATGCTTATCAATCTCATAACCTGAAGGTTGTCTTACATAAACCTCTTCTTCCAAATATCCATTCAAGAATGCAGACTTGACGTCCATCTGATGCATGATCCATCTATTCTGAGCTGCAATAGCTAAGACCATCCTCACTGTGTCAATCCTTGCTACAGGAGCAAAGGTTTCATTGTAATCAATACCAGGTTGCTGACTATACCCCTGAGCTACAAGTCTTGCCTTGTATTTTTCAACTTGACCATCTGCATTCAACTTAGTCTTATAAACCCATTTAACACCAATACTGTTCTTACCTTCAGGTAAATGAACAAGATCCCAAGTGTGATTTCTTTCAATGGAATCAATCTCCTCATCCATTGATTTTATCCAGACATCCTCTTTAACAACTTCATCAAAACTTACAGGATCACATGCCATTAATGCAAAATTTGAAATCTGATCTACTTCTTCATTTTGATCATACAATTCTCTTAAGCTTCTAGTCTTCTATCCTTTAAATCTGTTTCTTAATGAAGCTAAAGTGGAATTTGATTCACTACTTACTTGTGAATCTAATTGATGTCCACCATATCCAGATGGCTCACCACACTCATGAGTTCTTGGCATTCTAAATTGAGATGGGCTGAAATCTGGTGCTATCCTTGTTGGACTTCTTGCTGTAGGCGTATGTGCATGTGGAACCATATGTCCATCTTCTTCAGCCTTCTTAGCTCCATCATCGTCTTCACAGGGTAACACATCTCCCTCTAAAATTGATTTGTCAATACTTCCATCCTAGGCTTCATCTTCTTTAAACTGAACATCTCTGCTAATTACATATTTCTGGGTGATGGGATTGTAGAGTTTATATGCCCTAGACTCTTCACTGTATCCAACAAAAATACATCTCTCACTTCTGTCATCCAACTTCCTCCTCATTTCTACAGGTACATGTGCAAATGCAACACATCCAAAAATTATGAAATGAGAAACATTACAAGGCTTACCATCCCAGGCTTCCTGAGGTACATGATCCCTCACGGTCTTGGTCAGACTTCTATTCAAGATAAAAACAGAGCAAAGAACCGCATCTCCCCAATATTCATTTGAAAGATGCTTCTCTTTCAACATGCTTCGAGCCATATCGATGATGGTCTGATTCTTCCTTTCAGCCACTCCATTCTGCTGTGGAGAATATCGAGTAGTAAACTGCTTTTTAATTCCATGAAGACCACAAAATTCAATGAATTCATTCAATTTATACTCACCTCCTCTGTCAGACCTAAGGATCTTAATGGTTCGACCACTCTCATTCTCAAACATAGACTTAAATTTCTTAAAAACATCAAAGGCTTCAGACTTTTGTTTCAACAAATACAACCAAGTCTTCCTACTGAAATCATTAATGAAAGTCATAAAATAAACACAACTAGTTAAAGAAGGTGTTTGCATAGGTCCACATAAATCTGTGTGGACAATTTCCAAAGGGGATTTTTCTCTGTAAGAAACACCTGAAACAAATTTCTCTCTGTGATGTTTTCCAAGTATGCAGACCTCACAAGAGCTTGCAGGTTGCTGAATACAAGGAAACCCTTTTACCATTTGTTTCTTCTGTAACAAATCTAAGCCACCAAAATGTAAATGACCATATCTCAAATGCCATTTAACCAATATTCATCTAAACTTCTAGCTTTATAAGCATTCAAAGAACCACTCAAATCATTTTGCATAACAAGTGGAAACATTCTATTCTTGGTCATCTCTACTCTTGCAATCAACTGTTTGCTAGGTAATTTATCATAGATAGTACATACCTTGTTGTTGAAGAACACTCTGTACTTTTTCTCCAACAACTATCCAACACTGATAAGATTTCATTTTAAACCAGGAACAAAGTAAATATCATCAATATTTCTTCTCTCATTGTTCTTAGTGTAAACTGGAACTATACATTTACCATTGACTGTAACCTTATAGTCATTTCCTAGTTTGACTTCAGACTGAATACTAGTATCAATGGGAAGAAAATAAGTCTTTATTACCAGTCATGTGGTTACTGCAACAACTATCCAAAAACCAAATATCATTTTCACATTCCTGAGTGACGTTACAGGTCAAAAACATAGGATTTTGATGATCCTCAAACTCATTTATAATATGTGCAGACTGTTTTCTAGCATTTGCTTGTTTCTTCCAACATTTGTTAGCAAAATTCCCAAACTTCTTACAATAATAACATTTTACTTTAGTTTTGTCATACCTCTGATTATATTGCTACCAGGGTTTGTTGCTGCTCCCTCTTAAATTAGGAGGATTCTGCTGGAACTTCTTCTCAGACTTTGATTCATCTTCGTTGTCCCTTGGACCAGAAAATCGACCTCCTCTTCCATGAGTATGAAACCTTCCTCTGCTTCTGCCTCTAGTAACATGCAGTTGCGATTTGAAAGCATGCTCCATTGATCCTTCTTCTTATCTAGATATCCTAGATTCATGAGAAACAAGAGAACCAGTTAACTCATCAATTTGCATTAGACTTAAATATTTAAATTCCTCTATGGGAACAACAACAGGCTCAAACTTCTTGGGCAAACTTCTCAACACTTTCTCAATAACTCTTTTATTTTCAATATCATCTCCATACTCCCTGAGCTGGTTCACAACACTCATCACTTGAGTCATGAAAGTATCAACACTTTCATTATCCTTCATCTTCAGATTTTCGAAGTCCCTTCTTAAGTTTTGCAACTTGATTGTCTTCACATTGGACACCCCTTGATAATAGGTTTCAAGAATGTCCCAAGCCATCTTCAAAGATGCAGCACTAACAATCTTCATAAAAATGGATTCATTTAATCCTTGCTGGATTAATCCAAGAGCTTTATTATCCTTCTTCCTATTTTCCTTCAGCAAAACACGGTTAGCATTAGACAGAGCCAATTCAGCTGCAGCATCAACTGGCTCAGGATAGCCATCAATAACATAAGGCCACAAATCCTGAGAACGTAGAATCGTACGCATCTGAATGTTCCAGTAATCATATGACTTCTCGCTCAGAATAGGAACCTGAATTTGAGAAGAACTACTACCAGATGCAGCCATTTATAAAAAATTGACAAAAATTAAATAAACCTTCACGCAGAAAAAATATGAGAATAAAATTTTGGCACTAATAGGAATAATCTGCAATGATTTAAGCAATTGTCGGATAGACTGCAGGCTTTGATACCAAAATGTAAAAAACGAAGGTCAATCGGCATTTGGCGATTACAAACGTCGAACACAAAAAACAAAAGACCACGCTGATTGCCGAATCGCAAAATGCAAAAAGGCTGTGGGCCCAGCACTTCGGGTTTCGGGGTTTGGGGTTTGCAAACACCCAATGAACAAACAAAGTGACACAGTGACTGTCAAATCAAGAAATGCAAATAGGGAGTGGCCCCAACAATTTCTGGTTTCAGCGTTTGGTAAAGCAAAGAAACTCCACACACTTTTAATAAGTGAACTCTGAAATGCGAAATAACAAAATTTTAATTAAAATGAATCTCCAAATCATATATGCTCCAACAAATAATCTTGGGATAAATGTAAAACCAGATTCCCAATCGGTAAAAACAAGAAATTACTGTGTTTGTTCAAAAACGAAAAGTAACCAATTTGATTCAAAAATGTTTTCAAAATCACTGATTACAAATTCGACTCTAGTATTTATACACAGAAAATTGCCCCTTCGATCTTCTAAAGGATTTTAATCAAGGCGGTGATGGTGTCTTGTGGCCTGCAAAGGTTAAGGTGGCCACCGTTTAAGTTATGTAAAACAAAATTGTAATCGATGTTTTAATCCTTGAGTCTTGAAGGGTCAATACGGCCACCGATTCACCATTTGCAAAGAGGCGGTGAAATGATTACTTCCTAACAATTTTCCCACAACTTCAAAATGAAGGTAAAGTAGATTTTGTTGATACTCTATTCCATATTGAAAGGTCAAGTGCAATTTTATGTCAACGGTGTTCTAGTCTCCAAATTGCAACCTATTGCACCTTAATGAAAAAATATAACATTGTTTCAATCCGATTTGATCATGCTTTGTTTTTTGTTTTACGGCAAGTGGCTTATTCATACTCGCATTGATAGAATTTGCAACCTGGAGAAGAAAATTATGCGAAGCAAACAAATCGATTTGTCCTCTTCCCAGTCTTTCCATAGTTTAGTTTAGTGAAAATTGGTAGTGAAGTGATTGAAGAAGTTTAAAGAAATTTGAAGGTCACTACCAAAGAAAAGAAATGTGAAAGAGAATAGATGATTTTGTGACCTTTTGTAAAACACCAACAACAAATCTAATATCACACCCATGTGATCTAATCCTACACATGCTCTGAATGCATCAACGAGAAATGATTTGGCATAGTGGTTATGACCTTATATATAGATTAGAATTATACATTGATAATTGATGGCATCGTAGGCACTCTTCCTCGTAGCCACAAGAACGCTCACAAATCTACACTAGCGTATTTAATGATATGCCCAACACTCTATGGTCTATGTGGATCTGCACTCAAGTGAATGCTTAATAGCTTCACACACTCTGGAAATTTTTCCATCAACAATTCATTATGAACTTTTTCCATTGTTGAACTTCTATAAATTGGGTGGTAGTAACAGTACTATAGAGATCAAATACATACCAAACACTTGTAGGAATAAAGACATCGTAGTAGAAGGAAACAAACTAATTCCTACCATAGTAAACCCTCACCCACTCTAGCTTCCACTTATTATATCCAACACACATCAGGTATAAAAAGCATACTTTGTAAATGTAGGGACACAGTATAGTGAAAGAATTGATTGAACATCTCTGAAAAGTATAGTGGCTGCATCATCGAGCCTCACTACATACACTTGATTTCCAAATGCATCCCTAAATGCAATGTCAACTCTGTAGTCGATGCTTGCAAATGACAAGAACCTAGTCTTGATCTACACTGTGTATGAACAACTCCCCTCGACTATGTCCACCTCTACTTACTTGAGGGTTAATTCTTGCATTGTCCCAAATTGGGGCTGTAAACTAGTGGATTGAGACAGTGCCATTAGGGCACCCAGATACATGATAAGAGTTATGAGATTGTGTGAGTATGACATCTTCCTTCCTTTGATTACCTATTGTATATGAGATATTATCATGGGAAATTGAACTATATTTTTTTGAATTCAAAAAAAATGAATGCAATGCTTGGGAAACGATACATTTTTCATTAATTAAAAGAGGTAGCTTGGAGCCATCCGTGGGTATAACTTGGATACCTTGATACCTTTGATCGAAAGCTTGTGAAAAGTGTTGGTTGAAGACTTAGTGGTGGCAAGATTTTGTAAAAGGTTTTTATTATTGAGCCAATACTGAGGGTACTATAAAATATTTTAGGAGATTAGAGATATTTTCAAACATTGAAATGTTTGAAAGAGGAAAGATTGAGAACCTTAATAAAATTGAAATTATTTTTTGGTTGTGCTCTTGGTCATGTTGAAATTGAATAGGGAAATCAAACGAACATTGCGCAATGATGAATGATTTGGATAGTGCCAATCAATAAATTAAAGAACTATAGGACTCCTTACATGATTTGGATACTTGGGTTGTTGATATTCACAAACAAATTGATCAAAACAATAAACTAATCGAATCATTTCAACTAAAATTAATTGAAAAGGAGCAAGAAATGATAACAATGCAAATTGGGAACGTGGTTGATGCAAATTGTGATACAAATGACTTAATGCAAATGGTTGATGTTACGTGTGACACAAATGACCTAATGAAAATGTTGATTTTGTAGCTTCGGAAGGTATTCCCACTAGAGGCCAAGGTGCCATACATATGGGATTTTTCGTTGGCACCAACTTTGGCTTTCGGTTCGACAAAATCGACCTAGAAATAAGGCTAGGGCCTCATGGGAAAGATGATGGATTTTGTGGGCTTGTGATGGAGTTCCACACCGACAAGAGGAGATCAAAATATTCTAAATTAATGTTGACTTGTGAAAGGGCTCTTTGACACACCTTTCTGAACTTGTATAAATAAAGATCAAGAAATTGTGACAATATATCAATGTGCATGATGGAGATAGCATAAGTGAGGTGCACTTGTGCTACGAGCTTGGAAAATTCAGCAAGGAAAATTTTCAATTGTAAGGCAAATATGGCCTGGGATTTGGAGGTGATTTTTTGTTTGTCTCAAGCCAAGGAAGGCATTTTTTCTAGCCAAAGGAGGCACGCATGTGAGGTCACACATATGAGAAAAGAGAAGAGAAACAATGCACATGTGAGGAGAAAGGTACATGACACATGTGTGGAAGAGACCGCACATGTGACACATCCGTACAACCACACGTGTAAGGAGAATCAGTCGTACAACAGCTGCACGTGTGAATGAAATTCAAGACACACGTGCAAGGGTTCTTAGACAAGTGTAGCAGTTCATACTACTGAGGTCATCGCTCGTATGGTTGACGTCATCAAGATGTATAGTGGCAGCAACAAATTTTGTCAGGAAGAGGTGATTTCCGAGTATTTGCTAAGTTTGTATTTTTAATGATTTTACTGTTTTTGAGGAGGACAAGGTTGTCCTGAATTTTGGTCAAAGCATGTTGACCAAGAGGGTTGGTTTTGCCCTCAGAATTTTTGAATTTGATAAAATTTACAGAACAAAAATTTGTCTCAGTTGTGTTGATGAACCATCTTTGATCTTTTATGTTTCCGTTGCATATAATTTTTAGTGTAAAATTGCTCAGTGATAACAACTAGGGTTTGACTATTAGCTCACCAGGTAGCAATTTTCAAATCTGAAAAATTGGTCACATAGAGTGCATATGTGAAAAAATTGACATGGTATCAGAGCTTGGGATCTGAAGAGAAGAGGATCATATTGAAACACAATTTTGGCTACAATACTAGAAGAGTGTTGTTCTTGTTATAGTCTTTGTTCTTGTTTCGAACATGTCAAGATGGTGAACACATTGAAGTTTGAGGACAGGTTGGAGGGAGAAACTAACTTCTGGGTTGGAAGGCAAGGCTTCTTCTCTTGTTGGAAGAAAATGACCTCAAGGAGTATGTTGAGAGTGTGGTTGCAGATCCGACCGATCCACAGGAGTTGACAACACACAAGAAGAAAGAAGTGAAGGTGAAGCGGGTGTTACTAGAATCTGCGAATGATCACTTGATCCCCCACATTGATGAGAAGACAACTGCCAAGAATATGTATGATGCCTTGGTGGGTCTCTACCAAAATAAGAATACATGGAGAATGTTACACTTGAAGCACCAACTTCAGATTATTAGGATGACCAGTGAAGACACAATGGTCAACTATCTTATGAATATTACTTAGATGTCAGATCAGCTTGCAGCCATTAGTGAGACAATGCAGGTTTCACCAATGGAGGATGTTGAGTTAGTGAATGTGGCCTTGAGAGGTATTCCCAGGTCTTGGGAACCATTCATGCAAGGGATATGTGCACAAGAGACATTGCCCACCTTTGATAGGACATGGACTGATTGTATCCAAGAGGAGACCCGGTTGGTGTCCATGGAGAATATGGATGGTATGGTGAAGAGTAGTAGTGGTGAGAACCAGGCCCTTGCAACCCACACTAGAAGGGGCAGAAGAGGTTCTCCATATAGAAGAGGTATGCTAGGAAGAAGAGCTTCTCCGAAGAGAGAAGTATCCCCAGATTTGAGATTGAAGAAAGATCTTAGCAAGGTTAGATGCTTTGAGTGTCATGACTTTGGCCACTATGCTTCACAGTGTCTACTTCAAAGGGGAAGAGGAAGAAGGAAGCAGGTATCAACAACAGAGTTTGAAGAAGTTGCAAACAGGTTCTAGAGGGAGATCTTGTTGGTCTTTGGCCTTTCAAAAGTAGTCACTAGCAGGGAGACTTGGTTGGTGGACAACGAAGCATCTCTCCATATGACATGTGCATGAGAGTTGTTTGACACTCTCACAGAGACTAGCTCAAACTTGTGTGTGGAGCTTGGTATGGGATTCAAGCATTCAATAGGAGGATCCAATACAATATCATTTCGATTGGAGTCAAAAGAGATATTGAGGGTGTCAAATGTGTTGTGGGTGCCACAACTCAAGAGGAGTGTCCTCTCAGTCTCAGAGATTGAGAGGAAGGGTTATCATGTATTGTTTCGAGATGGACATGTATTGCTTGTGCCCAGATGGTCTAGCTTCAGATCAGCAGTGGTTCTTGGAGTTAGGGAGGGAAACCTATATAGGTTGAGGGGCCAGCCTATGGGTGTTACAACTGTTGGGTATGTGTTATATTCTTTGCATGTGTGTGTGTGTGGGTGCGTTAGATACGACAACTGCTATTTTTAGCGGATTTTGCTATTTTTAGCTGATTTGTAAATTAATCCCGGATTAAGGGATTAGGGTTTTGGTATCTACGGAATACCTAAAAACATTGTATATATTGTATGGCAAATGGTGAAATTCGAGATAATGAAAATAAGAAAGGTTTTCCCAGTCGAGGGTTTTCGGTAAAAATCTCTGTGTACTCTGTGTATGAGCCATTGATTAATTTCTGTATTGCTTAAGAATCTATATGCATTGCTTTACTTCACAGGTTTAAAACTTACATGTG
>JZKD02S1674032.1:404218-415605 GCA_000966675.3 Picea glauca | reverse complement strand
TATCCCTCCCTCTACATTTGGAAGCTGTAGCTACCTTTGGAAGTCATTACTTCCCTTGAACAATAAACTATTGATTATTTCTCATATATTGTGCATGGTGTATTATGGTGTATTGCTGTAAATCTTATACTATTGTTCATTTCTCATTGGATATAGTTGAATGGTTTAAGTATAAGTTGAAAAAGGTTTTAAGTTGTATTTGATACTGATTCACCCCTCTCTCAGTATCAACATTGTAAGTGTTTCTCTTGGCTGTTCAATAGATTGTTGTTGCTGATATGTACTTTCATGAAGCTTAATAAATCTGTCTCTCTCTCTCATTGGGTTTCCCCACATTGGGGTTTTCCCTAGCATTTGCCTAAATTTCTAAGATTTTCTGAGTTGAATGGTTGTTGTTCATTGTGTTTATTCCACTGCTAAATTTCTTAGCAATGTGTATTTCTGCTTATGGTAATTTCTGAATGTGGGTTTAGACATTTCATAGTTCATACAAGACAATTATCTCTAGGTTGCTAAGTGTATGACAAAATTATTTACTTGCTGATTTTGTCATTAAATTTCTACACTAGACCCATCAACCTACTCTTTTGGTCATGTTATCAACTTCTCTGTACCTACCATGAGGGGTTCTACAATCCATTTTAAAATAGCAAGTGAAGGATTAATTCGAATTGCACACGAGTTACAGTTACTTACATGGTTAAGACAAAGCTTAAAAGGTAAGCAACCACTCCAAGGTTCAGATCAGTGCTTCCCCAATGCTCGTCAACAACAAATCTGTGTCAGTGTGTGTACTGGATTGGATCTATAGGCCAACAACATATTTCTGCATCCATATTAGCATATTCAAGTTGAATTAGCACAGGTCCAAGTCGGCCTTTGACCCAACAAAATTTCTCTGCTCAAAATCAGTGAGTTCCTATCAGGCAGAATCGTCTCTTTTGGAGGTTATTGCACATAAGATTAGTATTTTGTAGTTGTTTTTCCTAGGTTGAAATTAGCCAACATGAGTTGTCGTTTTGGGGGCCAACCTGAGACCATTAATGCCAGGGAAACCTATGCTTAGTTCAGATGAAAAACCTGTATTTATAGCTTGCTTTAGGCACTTTTTTTATGAGTATATCTGCAGATGATAGACAGAAGAATTGTTGTACACTGCCATCATGAGACTATCTATAGGCCTATTGTGTCTTCTTGCATGCTTATTTAAAGCCTTTACTTGAAGCACTAGTCCTGGGTTATTTATGGAACAAGGCAAGTGGCCTAATTTGGAAGTCTTTTCTGGTTTGGGAAGGCCTATATTGGTGCAGATGTAGTGGGTGATTAATGGATATGCTCTAGCACATATAGGAGTTTTATTTGAGTGGATCAGATAGACTAGACATATGCTTTTACTGGTAATATAGATGCAGATTGAACATTGAAATGATTGTTGATGTTTTTAAAGACAAATCTATTATTCTTATCTCCTATAGGCACCTTTGCACAATGATTGTTGGCAGAATATCACTACATTTTTGGAAAGAAATCCTGCAGATTTGAGGGACTGCTCATGCCTTTTTATAAATTATGAAGCCTTGTTATTCCTCTTTCACATGGTCAGATATGCACTTAGGAGGATGATTGATTCACTGACTTGAATATTTAATTATAGCCTCAGAAAGGCACTTTTGTGGGTCACATAAATATCAGTTTTGGCAGGGCTTTATCTTGTGACTATTACATGTGAGTTAGGTGCTTATTCCAGGAGGATGAGGTTAAATTTTATAGGATATACAGGCTAGAAGAAAAACACTTTTTTTTTTATATATCTTGTGATATGTAATGCATGTTTATCTTATCCTTGTGTGGGTTTTTTTCTTGAAGACACAGTTCTTGGTTGGATAATGGGAATAATTTGTTATTTTGGTCTACCTTTACCACTTTTACAAGTGGTTGTTGACTCATACTGGCTGCATTTTATTTGGAGAAGTTAGCTGCCTTTAGTCTCTATGTTTGGTCCCTTGAACTATGTGCCAACTTTGGAGGAGACTGAGGAGACTATGTGCCTTCTTTGGACAATAAATACTCAGTTTATCACATGGGTCATGGCTTATCTATTCCACCTAGGTGCTGATTGTTGATGTTCTGTAGTATCGGGAGGTATTCCCACATTGGCCTTGGTGCCGGGCATGTGAAAATATTTTTTGGCACTCACATTGCATTTTTCATTTTGTGGAAACCCTTTGTATATTGAGTTGGGGCTCAGTTGGGTCTTCACACCCACATGGAGGAATAAACAATTCTAATCTAATGTTGAGTTTAGAAAGGGTTCCTATACTCATTCATTAGACTCCTATAAAAGGAGAGGCAATGTGAGGAAACACACATCACATATCATTGTGACATTATGGAGTTGGCATAAGTGAGTGAACACTTGTGCCAAGGAGATTGGGGTGACAAAATTTCAACAAGGAAAGTCTTCAATTTGGAAAATCTGTCCTAGGGTTTCTGTTCTTCTTTTCTTAGTTTTTGGCCAAGAGAGAGAGGCCGCATGTGTGAGCTCAAAATTAGACCATACAGTCTATACAGGTGACATCAGTATTCCACACAGGTGATGTCATAATCCATACAGGTGACGTCAGCAGGTTGGAAGGGGATTTCCGAAATTTGCTAAAAGTTGTAATTTTGTTGGAGGACTGTTTTTGTCCTCAGAAATTCTCAATCTGAAAATTTTACTGAACACAAATTGTGTCTCGTGTATGGATAATCTCTCTAATCTTTGTGCTTCCGCTATAATTTTCTGTCATAATTCAATTTAAAATTATTCAGTGATAACAACCCTAGTTTATTTTTTGAGGTCACTTGGAAGTAATTTTCAAATTTGAAATTGAGTGCATTGATTGCCCTGAAAATTTTGACATGGTATCAGAGCATAGGCTCTAGAGAGAGAGGGAGTCGTCTCTTGAGACACAAGGTGTTGCATATTTTTTTGTGGCTACAAATTCTTGTTGCTACAGATTTTTTGTTCTGGGCAGGTCCCGATGGTGAACACTCTTAGAGTGGAGGACAGGTTGGAGGGGGCCACTAATTTTTGGGCCTGGAAGGCTAGGATACTTTTTCTCTTGGAAGGGAATGAGCTCAAAGGGTATGTTGAGATGGTGATCCCAAATCCAAAGGATGAATAGGAATTGGAAGCTCATAGGAAGAGGGATGTGAAGGACAAGTGGGTGTTGTTGCATTATGTGAAGGATCACTTGATTCCTCATATTTCTGAGAAGAAGAAAACAAAGGATATGCATGATGCCTTGGTGGGATTATCAAAGTAGGATTACAAGTTAGAAATTGACTTTGAGGCATCAGCTTTGATATGTTGAGATGTTCAAATCAGATACAATTGCCAGCAACCTCATGAGGATTTCGCAGATTCCTGATAAACTTTTAGCCATTGGTGAGACAATTGATGACACCGAGTTGATGAATGTGGCATTGAATGGTTTTCCTAGGTTTTGGGAACCATTTGTGCAGGGGATTTGTGCACGAGAGAAGTTTCCACCATTTGACAAACTTTGGATCGATTGCATCCAAGACGAGGCTTGGATACATTCCTAGAATGGCAAGCAGAGGTATTGATGATGAGAACCTGGCCCTAGATGCTCATTCTAGGAAGGGAAAAAGAAACGATTCTCCAAGGAGAGAGGCATCTCCAGAATAAGGAAGGACCTTAGCAAGGTCAAGTGCTTTGCTTGTCATCAGAAGGGGCATTATGCTTCACAGTGTCCGAAGAGGAATAAGGGCAGAAACAAGATGCAACTAGATGTAGCTGCGTAGACAAGGACTCAAGTGGATGAGTTTGCCAAGAAGTTTAAATAGACATAATTCTTACTTGTTTCCCAGACTTCCTTGGGTACCATATCAGTTGGTACATGGCTAATAGATAGTGGAACCATATGTCATAAGACAGGAGAATGGGAGTTGTTTGAGAGCTTCACAAATTCTGACTCAGATTTGTATGTGGAATTTGGTATGGGTACCAAGCATGCAATGCATGGATCTGGAATAGTGTCATTCCGGATGGAGTCATGAGATATGTTGAGAGTGAAAAATGTGCTATGGGTGCCAGAACTCATGAGGAGTGTGCTCTCAGTCTCAGAGATTGAGAAGAAGGGCTATGAGGTATTATTATGGGATGGGCAGGCATTGTTCATGCCCAGAGGATCTATCTAAGACACAATGGTGATTCTTGGAGTTAGAGAGAGCAACTTGTATAGGCTCAAGGGCCAGCCCATGCGACCTATGGAAAGCAACAAAGTGGCAATGAACAAGGAGCAGGTAGCTTCGAAGATTGTGCAGACTCAGAGGGAGTTAACAAGCTCAGAGGAAGAGTCAATGGTCTAGAGGAAGTCAACCTTCAGGTTCATGTGGGAGAGAGGAGTCTTCCAAGACTGTCAAGAAGGTGTCATGGGTTGAGATGTCTAGGAAAGATGCTCAAAAGTAGGAGGCTTCTAGGTACAGGGTGTCTTCCAAGAAGGGTCAATGTGATTAAGCAAGAATTTTTTCTGTGTCAGTGGGAGCAGTTGTGGTAACGGATCCAATGTGGGGTGGGAGGCAAAGCCACTTCTAGTCTGGGAGAAAAATCTATTTCTAGGTAATGGTGGATGGAATACCTCCCTCGCTAAGAGGGAGTGTTGATGTTTTGTAACAATGGGAGGTATTCCCACATTGGCCTTGGTGTCGGACTTGTGGGAATCTTTATTGGCACTCACATTGCATTTTTTATTTTGTGAAAACCCCTTGTATATTGCGTTGGAGCTTGGTTGGGGCTTCACACCCACATGGAGGAATAAACAATTCTAATTTAATGTTGAGTTTAGAAGGGGTTCCTAAACTCACTCATTAGACTCCTATGAAAGGAGAGGCAATGTGAGGAGACACATATCACATCTCTTTGTGACATTATGGAGTTGGCATAAGTGAATGAGCACTTCTGCCAAGGAGATTGGGGTGGAAAAATTTTAGCAAGGAAATTCTTCATTTTGGAAAATTTGTCCTAGGGTTTTTGTTCTTCTTTTTTGAATTTTTTAGCCAAGAGAGAAAGGTCGCACTATAAGCTCACATATGTGAGGAGCAACAGAAGAAAATCGTTTAGGTCGTACAGGTGACATCAACAATCCGTAAAGTCCATATAGGTGACGTCAACAGTTTGTACAGTCTGTACATGTGACATCAGCATGATGTACATCAGATATGTAAGTTGGAAGGGGTTTTCCGGAATTTGTTGAAAGTTGTAATTTTGCTGGAGAACTATTTTTGTCCTTAGAGATTCTCAATCTGGAAATTTTACTGAACAAAAATTTTGTGTCTCTTGTGTATGGATGATTTCTCTATGATCTTTGTGCTTCCACTGTAATTTTTTTTCATAAGTTCAAAGTAAAATTATTTAGTGATAATAGCCCTAGTTTACTTTATGAGGTCACTTGGAAGTAATTTTCAGATCTGAATTTGAGTGCATTGATTGCCCTGAAAAATTTGACATTGATTGCTTGGTCACAGTTGTCCTTTTTTAGGGAATATTCATTCTGGGAGACCCTATCTTTTATACTCTGATAGAAAAGGTGTGTCACTTATTATTAGGGTCTTGTGTTATTATTGAAGAGATTCTTAGTATATATAAGCTCTCTCTTAGTATATGATTGTTAGTCATGTGATTGTATCTATCTCTCCCTGGTTTGGGAGAGAGGTCCTAAGAAGTCACTTCACATCCCCTTGAGACTTGGGATTTAATCCAATGAACTAGACCTTGTATTCACATCTTTTGTCATTAAAATGATTACTTTGTTGGTGGCCAATGCCAAAGGTGTTCACTGAATTTTGTAAGTAGTTTGATAGTATTTTGAGTTGATGGGCTTCAGTCAGATGGCATACCCAATTGACATTCTCTTTATTTTTCTTCCACACCCATTGGACTTAAGGCACTGGTCACTTTTTTGAATTTGAATTGTCAATCTTGAGTTTTACTAAGGATTCCCCATTCAGGATAGCAAGCACTAGCCCAAAGTGATAGGGGTTATGTGAGGTGACATTGGCACTTTCTCTATAAGTTTCATTCGATTCCTTCTAACTTCAAGTGATAACAAGCCATCTTAGGATATTAATAAAATTAGCTTATCTTGTCTCCTCTAGTACCATGAACAAGGAATATTTGGATGCTACAGCCTAATTTGCTAACCAATCCAAAATTTGATTAGCAAACCTATATTCGGAAACGTAACTCGTGGCCTACCTCATCCATCTAACTTTGCTTGTCAGTTTCCACGAGGATTATGGAATTTACCATTTAGGTGATCAAATTACCACCTCTGAATCTCCTTCAAAATGATATTTTTCAAGCTCAATGGAAGACCTTATGCCACCCCCAATGCAAGAGGTTCAAGCTCTACCTAGTTAATAATCATCTAGTCCATAAAGTTGAAGGTTATAGTGATGATGTGGCCATAATGTTCTTTGAAGATGTCTCTTGTTTGGCAATCCAAGGTTTCCTTTAGATGCACTGTCAAAGTTACACTAAATCCACAACCTTCATGCAGAGCACTCCACACCAACTTGCAAGTTTCATTGCCTAAACATTATCCTTCAATGCGGGCTTGCAACTTCTATTTATTCTGTCTAAACATAATAATACATTTCAGAAAGAAAAAGGAAGTTATTGTTTTAAGCAAAAAGAACTATTACATAGGCATGCAATTTCTCACGTGGATTATATCTTTGGTGTTTCAAGCAAAAATTGTTGTTTTACAACAAGTGCAAGGGTTTCTTTGGGTTGAACCTATGTTGCAGGAAATGTCTAGTACAAGGTTGTACCAAGCTCATTTCCATATGGAAACCTGTAAACCTATGTGGTACTTCCTTGAAACGCAGTTCCATCCAAAAGAACACATTCCACGTGTGGACAATGCATTTTATACGCTCGAAAACGTGTTTCCCAACCATACCAACATTCATACGACACATTTCCAACACTAAATATGTCTATTTTGACTTGGTTTGACTCAGATTTTTAATAGGCTTGAACAAAAATATGGATGATTAAAGAAAAGATAAAGGAAATGTCAACTTTTACTTAAATTTTTGACATTACCATTAATTGTTTCCGGATGTTTGAGAGTAGTTCCAACCTCATAGGACATCATATGGAGAAAGTAGAATTCATGTCCCATTCAAAATTCAACACACTTAACAATGTTCATGATTTCAGGATTGGTAGGATTGCCACATTTGCATTGGATTCTATCACATGTGAGGGTACATGATTGGAATTTAATCAAGAGAACCAAGCCCTTTATGTACCCTGATGTCGATCGTGTTGATTGTTGAACTCTTCTTTCATGGCCTTAGAAAAATGTGCTCTTCGCTCAAGCCAAAATCATTGATTAGGCATGTTTATCTTTTTATACCATATTTTAAGGCTTGGATTAGATAGTTCCATCAAAATTGGGTGGTGTCGACAGATGTCCCTAGAGGATCGAGGTAGAGGCAAAGGTTGATAATAATGATGAGTATCCCACTATAAGCAATGGTGGAACATTGTTTGTCATTGTGTTTGTCATTTAAATGTTCTTGCTCATTTATTCATAATGTTTTCTTTCAAAGTTCCAATATAATGTGTTATTTATAAAATAACACATTACATTGGTACTATATATATATATATATATATATATATATATATATATAGTACCAATGTAATGTGTTATTTATAAAACAACACATTCTATATATATAGAATGTGTTATGTTTTGGGGGGGTCACGTTTCCAACGTGTTTCTGTTTCATAAACTCGTACTTGTTTCACCATATCGTGCAACTTAGGGTTGTGCACAAGCACAAAAGAAACAATTGTTTGCTTCATCATAAATAGCCATACTAATGCAATAAAAACGAAATGTGAAAAAAAAAGGTGAATGTAGTCCAACCAGGTGCAACAATTTGCATTAAGGTCGTAAATAGCAAGTCATCCATACATATTGACCTGTGTTGCAAGTAGCTTCCCCCCACTGCTCTAAAGCCCCAAAGTGTGCTTCGAGTGAGTGCGTCCAAGAACCTCCCTTGGAAGCATGCTTCAAAATTCTTAAGCGTGCTTCAGAGAAAATTTGGATGCTCCTTGGTCTTTTGGGAGCACCACTCTCTGAAGATCACTTCCAGGGTCAATCCCGACACTTCCTAGGATGCTTCAGGCAAGCTTCCAGGAAGACCTGCGCGCTTCCAACAAAGACCCAAAAATTTGAGTTTTTTAAACCTTTTTTTGAGTGAAGATGGGGCCTAGCTTAGGCTTAGGGTTTAGGGGAAAGAAAGGAGGAGAATAAAGGAGCTCTTTCCCCTCCATTCTCCTCATTCTTTCATCTTGATCTTGGAGGAGAGAGAAAATGAGAGCTTGAGAGTGAAGATTTGTGAGAGCTTGGAGGAGAAAGCAAAGGAGAGCTTGGAAGAGTGAGCAAAGAGTAGCTTGGAGGAGAGAACAAAGGCAACCATCTTCTTAAGGTTTCAACTTTTAAGTTTCAAGAGCTAAAGAGGTAATCCCAAACCCCAACTCCCTCATTTCCTTGGGTTAACTTTGTTTATGTTGTTTTCCTCCTCTCCTACTCTTTCCCATTCCTTCTTCTCCCTCATTTTATTGCATCTTGTTCATCTAAAACTTGAAGTAAATGGTTTTATTTTGGTTTATCATTCATTTTTTGGTTCTCATGGTCATGGTAGGGAGAAGGCATTGAAGGGAAGAAGAGGATAGTGGTAATTCTCATGATGACCCACAATATGAAGTTGGTGAAGGGTTTGAAGAGGAGGAAGAGGGAAACAAAGGACACAAAGATTTATTGAGACCCTTGTGGATATTTATAACAAACATTGAGGGGAGAGGTGGTGGAAGCATTAAATTCTTATATCCTCGTGATTGTCATGATGGAAAACCTTATACTGGTTCATATACTTGTGTGAGGAGGCATATTTGTGGTGTAATGGAGAGTGATGACAATAAGGGGACCATTGGGATCACAGTTGGCCCTAAGATATCCAAGGAGCAGAGAGAAAAATACATTAATATAGAGGAAGTTGTACAAAAAAAGTATGGTAAAAAACAAAAGATTCAATCCGATGCCTTATCTAGATTTGGTGGCAACACATCTCCATCTCCTCATGGTTCTGGAACCTCTAGATCTAGAAGAACAATAGCATATTTCCCTAATATTGGAGGTAGGGATGAGGTGGATGCAAAAGTGGTCCAACTTCTTTATGCTTGTGGTATCCCATTCAATGTTCTTCGCTCCCTCTATTGGCATGATCTTGTCAAGGAAATCAAGAAAGACCACAAAGGATAGAAGAGCCCCAACTATGAGAAAGCTAGAACTGTGTTAATTGATAGGGAAAAAGAAAAAATTCAGAGAGCTCTAACACAGTTTACAAATGAATGGGGGGAATATGGGGTATCCATTGTATCAGATGGTTGGACAAATGTTAGAAACCAACATTTGATCAATGTTCTTGGTGTTTATGCTACCAGTGCAGTGTTTCTTGTAGCACATGACTCCTCTTCAATCATTGCATCTTCCCAAAACATTTCAAATCTCCTCTTGAAAACAATTAATGATGTTGTTCCTTCTAATGTGATTCAAGTAATCACTGATAATGCAGCAAACTGCAAGAGAACAGGTAAAATCATTGAGCGAGTTCATGGGGACATCTTTTGGTCTGGGTGTTTGGTGCACACCTTGAACCTTTTGATGCATGATATTGTCAATAATAGATAATGTGGATGGATTAATCAGTTGTACAAGAGAGGGAAGCAACTCATCAAATTTATCATCTGGCATACAAGGGTTAATTACTTTTATAGCACTCACTCTAGGTTGCAGCTACTTATGATTGCAAACACTAGATTTTATAACTATTAACTCACCTTTAGATGCCTATTGAAGGTGAGACAAGATTTGGGTGCTATGGTGATGACTGATGCATGGGATGAATTGAGCAGTGATGGAGACAATGCTAATGAAGTGATGGAGACATTGCTAATGTAGTGAAGGAGACAATCCTTGACAGTCAGTTTTGGTCACAGGTTTGGTATGTTTTGCAATTCATCAAGCCAATTTATCACATGATCAAGTTTGCAGATTCAAATCGACCAATCATTGGGGAGATGTATGATCAAATGGATAGCATGCTAGGGCATATTAAGACATTGTTGAGCCTAGAGATGTCAACCTCTATAATCATATTTGTGTAGAGGTGGAAAAATGGTGGGAAATGCTAAATATTCCACTACATGCCTTAGAATATGTGCTAACACCTAAATACTATCATGTATCATGGATTTCATCACCAGCACCTCGCGGAGGGTCCAAGAAAATACCACACCAAGATCCATAGGTTCAAGCTGGTTATATGAAAGCATTAGAAAAATTGATCACGAATGAGGAGGAGTGTGACAACATAAGGAAACAATTGAGCCATTACATCCTTAGCAATGATGCCTTTGGGACTAACCATGAAATTAGAGATTGATGGAATCTGATTTCTCTCAAGTGGTGGAACATGCATGGTGGTGGCTACTCCATAGCTACAACGTTTGGCAACACAAGTGGAGAACACTTATTCTACAAAGAGGTGTTGGAGCACCTACAGTTTCATCCATAGCGTCAAAAGAAACAGGTTGAATGTAGGTTGGGCAGAGAGCTTGGTCTATGTTCATTACAACTTGTAATTGTTGTCCCATTACTGTGAGGAGGCACAGATGAATAAAAACTTGAGGCGTTGGGACAACAATCTGGAGGAGGATAATTTGGAGGATGGAGTATTGATTTTAGATCAATTGGAGAGTGTTCTTTTGGATGATGATGATCATGTTGAGATGCAACCCCATCCACTTTCATGGTCCCCATATCCAGGATTATAGCTACAACACTAGGGGCTTCATCTTTAGTTCCTCCATGACCGTCTTCATCTACTTCTGCACTACCACCACATGGAGGCCCAGGTAATAGTCATGGTGGTGGAAGGAGGATGGGATAGTTGTTTGATGATTCTTCTTTTTCATTACTTTCTATGTCATAGTTTATAGATGATAGATTCATATTATTTAGCAACTAGATCAGTTTAAATTTTAAACTTTATTGTTTTGGACCTTTCAGTCTTCATACTTTAGTGTAGATGGCCTATTTTGTAAACATAATTATTTTCTCATGACTCATGTTATTGTTGACAATTGTTGGATATCTGATTTCATTTCATAAGTTTATGGTCTACATTATATTATATCAATAGGGCTTAAAAATTTGTATGTTGGTTTGTAAGTTTGTAATTGCTAGAATCTAGATGGTTGATGCTCAAATGATTAATCATTGATGTACTATCGATGC
>JZKD02S1674032.1:393003-403789 GCA_000966675.3 Picea glauca | reverse complement strand
TTATTATACCATAGAAATAGATGATCAGGTCATGAAATATCCAAGTAGGTATTGTCACCTGAGAACTAAAGCAAGTACACAATGAATGGTAGAAAACAATGAACACATAATCACAAGTTATGTCAAGCATATTCAAGTAGCCAAATCTAATTGACTATAGCTAGAAACTATATGCATTTCATACTCAACAGGTGCTTTCAAAAAGTAGTATTGCATAATGCTTGCAGATTAATAGAAAATATAGTTTTGAGGCAAATGATACAAATTCCAAGGTCACAATACTATAAATACTAAAGTATAGAATTTACAAAGGAGTTAATATTGAGAAGACAAAAATTTGAGATACTATAAATCCTAAGGCATAGAATTTATAGTAGTTAATACTGGGAAGACTAAAATTTAAGATAGCTACAAGGAAAGCGGAAGGCCCTCATTGTCCTTAAAAAAAAATTCAAGTTATATTACCTTGGGGTTGGAAATGCAACACAAATCTTGTTTGGGCTCTTTGTTGTGCAAGTCCTCTACTGCTATCAAATATGGATAAATTTTACCTTGAGTAAGAAACATAAGCAATTCAAAAAAATTCAATCAAATCTTTACAAATGCGGTAAAAGCGAGTCTCTCTTATGAGGTGTTATTTGCTTAAGGAGCCCCTTATCTAGCTATAAAAACAATTAGGAAAGTCGATGGATTTAGACAAATTTGAAAAATTAATAAGGAAATAGTTCTTCATTGAAGTACATGGATGAAAAACAACAATAGGTAAAAAGATGGGGAGAAGTGGAAGTAGGCTGTCAAAAAGGCAAGAATCTCTCCAAAACCTGTCATCAAGAGAAATTTGAAGCTTACATGTGGAAGAACAACATAGAGATAGAAAAACTCTTAGATAAAGTGTTTAGTTATTCAAATACAAAGGTTCAAGCATATGGAAAAATTAACAAAACTTCGAAAACAAGTATTTGCAGGACAATCTAGAAAATCTTGCCACCAACATAAATGTGAAGTTTGGAAATGAGAAAAAAATATATATAGGAATGAAGGCATATGTCAAGTATGCAAGTTTGAAAAAATGAAGCATAATGAACCCCAATGCTATAATACACAACTTATGAGTGAACTAATTGGAATGCGTGATACAATGCTACAAACATGTACTTTCCATGCTTGAAACGAAAACAGGTATATGAAAGACTTCTCATACTTAAAGACCTAAATAAGGTTTGATTGATTATCAAGGCAAAATAAAAGACACATTTTATGAACATCAACAAAGATCTTTTTCTTTCAGTGGTCATGACACTAATTTTCTTGCTCCTAAGAAGCCCATCAATAGCATTGTTCCTACTAAAATTCCTATGAATGAGTAGTGATTTCTATCTCAGCCTTTGGACAAAATTGAGTTCATCAGATAGGGCCAAGGGAAAATCACCCGACTTGGAAGAGTTTGTTTCACTGGGCTCTTGAAACTATTGAGAATGTTGTAATCTTCATTTGTGACCATGGCCATTTCATATTGTGTGATTAATGCATTTTGTTACGCATTAATTATGGCTAAGGCCATTATTTGTTGTTATACTAGGTTATGGTTTAGGCCAACATAGTCAAATTTGATATATAGGCTCCATAACCCTCTTGGGGAGTGTGTATTACTTATATGGCCAATAACCCCTCTTGGGAGGATACCCTGCTTGATTTGTGTATAAATACACAACTCAAACCTCATTTGTAGTATCATTGTGTGTCATATTTCTCTAGGCTACATGCATTGTTCTTTCATACAAGTGATTAAACCTATGGGCACTATATCTTTGGCATTCTCTTGTTCTATGGCTGTGATTTTCTTCCTCTAGTGCATCTTTTGGATAGCTCCAACACACTATCTTAGTGTTGTTTTCTCCTTTAACTTTTCAAGTTTTTGAGTTAGTTGTTTGGTTCCATTCAATCCCCCCATTCCATTGTGATCTCAACATGGTATCAGAGCGGGTGTGAACCTTTCTCTACTTATTTCACTACTAGTTAGGTTTTTCTTCTTGGTTGTCCATGCTAGTATACTTTGTGATCAGACTTTGGCATAGGGAATAATATCTAAACCAAGGAGTTTTGGTGTTGTTTTTCATGGTGTTATTGTTGGTTGGAAAAAGACACTTTGTTTGAGGTTGTTTGGGTTGTTTTGTGCAATCGTTTTAGAGATTTTATCCATAAATTGATGTACCTAGCATTTCTTTGCTGATTTTTATTTCAAGAATTTTTAGCAACAAATCCAAGGGTATTGGCTGGTGTCATCACTATCATTTGTGACCACAGAACCATGGTTTCAGATCACCCTTTTGCTGATTTATTTCAGGAGAATTTTCAACCACAATTTTTGGAGAATTTTCAGCCACAAATTTTGGAGTTTTTTCTCTAGAGGTATTTCCTTGGGATCTGGTTTTTCTCTACAAGTGATCTGGAAATTATTGTCTAGAGGTATTTCCCTAAGGGCTGTGGATCTAGATTTTTTATCATGTCTTAGGGTTTCCTAGGGTTTAACCCTTCTTCACAACTCACGTTAGCAATAAATCCAAAAACTATTGGCCACTGGCATCATATCTTACGGTGCAGAACTTGGGTTTTTTTGGATCATCCTTTTGCAATAATATTTCTCTAGGGCTGTGTTTTTTGCTAAGGCTTGAACTTCCCTAAATACAAAAACAAGACACCATATATTTCTCGGAAGAGCTGGTCCTACTCCTTTGTTGTATATAGAGGATTCCTTCAAGACTTCACAAACCCTTCTTTGCTAAACCTAATCACCTCAAAATGCCTCTTTGCCCTATTCAACAAGGCTACTTATATTTGAGCAGATATGATACTAAAGAACTCTATATGAAATGGTTGTCATATAGAGAGTTGTGTCTTCAAGCCTTGCTTGTCTTGTCTTTCAAGGTATTGAAGAGCTTGTAGGAGTAACAATTTGTGAAAAGAATCTCTTAGATCATACTGCAGACACAATTTATAGTGCACATCTAGTCGTCTAGTCTGCATTTGGGTTTGATCTATTGGGCCAAACCTTTGATCTAGGTATGACTTGATCAATTTTGTTTTTCAAGATTTTTAGATCAAGTACACGGGCCCATACTCTGCTATATTGTCTGCATGATCCTTCTAATAAATATGTTATATTTGATGGAGTTTCTAATCACAGCCCGCTAGGATCATTTCCACTGCCTATTTCTTAGAGAACTCCCTCCTAGACAACTTTTCTTTGAGAAGAAGAAGATTCCAAGAAGTCAAAGGAAGACCACTGAACAGTTGAAGAGCACCCAGAAGAGAATCCGGCCCATAGGAAAATAATAAAGTGGAAATAGAATTTCCAGGAAGAGAAGTCGGCCCACAGGAAAAAAATAAAGTGAAAATAGAATTTCAGGAAGAGAAGTGGCCCCAGCTAAGTGACTTAAAGACTATAAATAAAAAGATGTCTTGCTCATTTGATCACACACTACACTCATCATCTCACCAAGGAAAAGGAGGTGCAATTCTGAGGAAACCCTAGGAGATGTTGCAGCTGGGGTTCTTGGTGGTTTATCTTATGTGCTACCTCTAGAGGAGTTGCACTAGAGTTATGAGGTGACTCATTTATCTACCCTCACAAGGGTTTGACAAAAAGAACAGATAAATACATGTTATTAGGGTTTCTTCATTGTTGGTTTTTCTCTTGTGAATAGATCTTGTTCATGGTTGTACTGTATTATCAGAAATATTCTCCTAAGAAAAGTTGGTTGGGTTTTTCCCCGAGTTTGGGATTTTCCTAGGATAAGTTTTTGTGTCATCTTGTGCTTGTCTATCTGCTTCTAGGCCCTACTTATATTTTTAGTATATGATTGTTGAATGTTAAAAGAAGATCAAAATACTCTGGTAAATCTATTGCCAAAAAAAATTTAAGAAAATCTAACATGGAATCAGAGCAAGTTACCTTCAGAACAGTCTAATCACTAGAAGGAAGATCGTACATTGTTGTGATTTGTCGCTGCACATGAAATTTGCCACTACACAGATATGAACTTGTCAAGCTCGTTGAGAAATTTATTCGAGGACGCGAATATTAATTTTTCCATAGGAAATCTCGGCCTAGCCTAGAGCACCTCCTAGTGGTCTCAGATTACAATTTGTGAAATTTGAAATTTCTCACTACAATTGCAGTTGCAGTTCCCGATTACAGTTGCAGTTGCAATTGCCAGTTGTAGTTGCAGTTGTCGCTGCGTTTATTATTGTGGTTGCAGTTTTGGTTGGGGTGTGGTTTTTCGGTTGTTTTCATAGCCGGGGTCGCGGGCGCCCTAGCGCCGATCCCGATCCCGGTTCCAATTCCAATTCCAGTCGCTAGTTACATATTATATATTGTTGCATCTTAAGTAAATGTTGTAAATGGGACAACAGTCTTTAGATTTCTATTATTGTTGAGTTCTTTTTCTATCAAATGTTTAGTACAATGATCATTATGTAAATTTTCACTGTCTAGTACTAATGATGCACTTATTTACAAGATGAAATTGATCTCTTCTAGGAGATGTTCTTGGTTGTTGTCTCTGTCCCAAGAAATTTACCTTGTAAATTCCATGGAGGTTACCACGTAGATGTTCTTGTTTTGTTTCGGGCAGGTTACTATGGAGAAATAACTGGTCACAACACTATAAAAGTGTTGTTCATGCTTCTTATTCTTGTTCCAGGCAGGTCATAGGTGATATCTTTGAGAAAGGGCTATAGTGATGGTTATACTTGTTCCTGTTCTTGTTCTTGTTCTTGTTTCAAGTAGGTCACAGGTGATAGCCCTTAGATGGAGCTATAGTGACGGTTGTAGGAGGTAACAAATTAGATGATCTCTAGTTGAGACATGGAGCAGACTATCCAGACAAGAAGTTGTATACATGACAGTATACATCCATGTACCAAAGCAAAAGAGGATGAAGTTAGAACCTTCTGGAAAGAAGGGTACTTTTATGGGATACATAGTGTCTCATATGGGGATTTATTGTGAGGAGTAGAAGGCTCTGAAGGATGACCGTACAAATCCCTCTAGTTAAATTTTCACTCTTCGGATCATCAAGAAGAGCCAATAGAGCTAGAAGGGTCAAGTGGATCTACCTAGATATATTGCGGTGACCAGGAAGAGGCCATCATGGATTTGTGATACTTTGTAGGATGTAGAGAGGCATGCAACTCTCAGTGACACTTTTAGGGAGATAAAAAGACCTCTAAGGTTCTCGAGTTATATGACATCGATTAGTCACATCATTGATTCCAAAACCCTCCAGTTATGAGGAGGAGCAAGTGGCTCCACCAGTGGTGAGGCAGATGGGCCCAACACGTACCAACTCAGAGGGAGATAGAGTTCAAAGGGAGTTAGCCCTCAGGATCCAATAGGGAGGAGCAGCCTCCCAGGACAGTTCATAGGAGATTATACTTTAGAGGAAGTTAGCAAATGCAGGAGGAACTGGCTCCAAAGAATGTACAGACTCGGATGGAGTCAAGTTCCAGAGAGAGAAAGAGACCACACAATTTTTTTTTCCAGCTATGTATCACTGATGAGTAAGATCATTGATTCAGAACCTTCCACTTATGAGAAAGCTGCAAAGTAGCAAGTGTGGAAGGATGTTATGATAGAAGAGTACTAATCCATCATGAAGAATGATGTGTGGGAAGTGGTTCCAGAAGGGAAGTCAGTAGTGACTTCCAAGAGGGTCTACAAGATCAAGAATGTTGCAGATGGCAGCATAGATAAGTACAAAGTTAGATTTTTGGCTAGAGTATTCTCCCAAAAAGAGGGAGAAGATTATGACGAGACATTTTATCTAGTAGCCAAAATAAGTGTGCATAGAGAAGCCACAAGGTTTTGTGATCCATGGTAAGGAATCCGATGTTTGTAAATTGAAGAAATCTTTGTATGGGATAAAGAAAGTACCCAGGGCAAGGTATGCTAGAATAGACAGTTATCTAATGAGCTTGGGGTTTACCAAAAGTGATGTAGATCCCAACCTTTACTACAAGGTTGAAGATGGTTTCCCATTGATATTGGTACTATATGTGGATGACATGTTTCTTACAGGGGATGAGAATCTCATAGATGGGTGCAAGAGGGAACTCACTTTAGAGTTCAAAATGAAGGATTTGGGTTTGATGCACTATTTCTTGGGATTAGAGGTGTGGTAGAGACGAGATGAAATCTTCCTTAGCCAAGGAAAGTATACAGTTGAGATCCTGCAAAGATTCGGGATGATGGACTGCAAGTCCATGGCCACACCTATTGTTACGAATATGAAGCTCTTGATTGATTCTTCTTTAGATTTGGTTGTTCCCACAATGTACAGATAGTTGATTGGATCCTTGATGTACTTGGTTAACACCAGGTCGAATATATGCTTTGCAATGAACACTTTGAGTCAGTACATGGTTGAGCCTAGACATGTACATTTGGTATCTTCAAAGCATGTATTGAGGTACCTGCATGGTACGGTTGGATATGGAATCAGATATGTATCGGACAGTGAAGGCAAGTTTCAAGGTTATACAGACTCTGACTGGGCAGGGAGTGCAGTGGACAGGAAAAAAACATCAGGATGTTGCTTCAGTTTGGGATCAAGTATGATCTCATGGTCGAGTAGAAAACAGACGTCAGTGGCACTCAATACAGCAGAGGCAGAATATATAGCAGCCAGTGTTGAAAACCGTGTGGCTTTGAAAGTTGCTTCTAGGGTTATTTGATATAGAGTTGGAGCCAACTTTGATATATTGTGATAATCAAAGTTGTGTAAAGTTTTCAGAGAATCTAGTATTTCATGAGAAGTCAAATCATATAAAGGTCAAATACCATTTCATCTGAGACATGGTAGAGAAAGGAGCGATGGATCTCGAGTACATATCCACAGATGAGAAGATAACATATATTCTCACCAAACCTCTGTCTAAAGTGAAGTATGAGTAATTCAGAGACAATCTTGGTGTGATGCAAAATGTCCACCCTCGTTGAGAGGGAGTTGTGATGTTTCTCCTACAACGAGCAGATACTCTCCCTTTGGCCAAGGGATTCCCAGATTAGTCATGTGAAGTGACTGAGGGAGTAATGAGTAGCCTGGTACAAGTCTTTCTTAAGCCATGTGAAGTGGCTAGGTGAGATTGGGACTTGTAGCGTGGTGTTGCCTACGCCATGTGAAGTGGCTACATGTGATTGGGACCATGGCGTAGCCTTGCCTAAGCCATGTGAAGTGGCTAGGTGCGAATGAGGCTATGGTGGTAGTCTTGCCCATACCATGTGAAGTGGATGGGTGTGATTGGGACTACTAGGAGAGGAGAAACATCATAGATACTTGCAACGTAGTCTCGAGACTATGGTGGTAGTCTTGCCCATACCATGTGAAGTGGATGGGTGTGATTGGGACTACTAGGAGAGGAGAAACATCATAGATACTTGCAGCATAGTCTTGAGGCTATGGTGGTAGTCTTTCCCATACCATGTGAAGTGGATGGGTGTAATTGGTACTACTGGGAGAGGAGAAACATCATAGATACTTGCAGCGTAGTCTTGTGACTATGGTGGTAGTCTTTCCCATGCCATGTGAAATGGATGGGTGTGATTGGGACTACTAGAAGAGAACATCATAGAAGAATGCCTCCCTAGCTAAGAGGGAGTATTGATGTTTTGGTAGCAGCAGGAGGTATTCCTGGACAACTTTTCTCAAAGAAGAAGAAGATTCCAAGAATTCAAGGAAGACTATTGATCAGTTGAAGAACACCACGAAAGAGAAGTTGGTCCACAAGAAAAGAATAAAGTGGAAATATAATTTCCAAGAAGAGAAGTCATCCCACAAGAAAAGAATAAAGTGAAAATAGAATTCCAGGAAGAGAAGTCGACCCCAGCTAAGTGACTTGAAGACTTTAAATAAAGTGATGCCTTGCTCATTTGATCACACACTACACTAATCATCTCTATAAGGAAAAGGAGGTGCAAGTCTAAGGCAACCCTAGGAGACGTTACAACTAGGGTTCTTGGTGGTTCTTGGTGGTTTCTCTTTTGCGCTACCTCTAGAGGAGTTGCACTAGGATTATGAGGCGACTCAATTATCTACCCTCACTAGGGTTTGACAAAAAGAAGAGATAAGTACTTGTTATAAAGGTTTCTTCATTGTTGGTTTTGCTCTTGTGAATAGAGCTTGTTCATGGTTGTACTGTATTTTATTAGAAACATTCTCTCTAAG
Source organism: Picea glauca (assembly GCA_000966675.3). Taxonomy (NCBI): domain Eukaryota; kingdom Viridiplantae; phylum Streptophyta; class Pinopsida; order Pinales; family Pinaceae; genus Picea; species Picea glauca. Next base: position 395,564 of record JZKD02S1674032.1, on the reverse strand, counting down.
AAAATTTGCCTGGTTTTTTCCTCGAGTTTGGGGTTTTCCAAGGATAAATCTTTGTGTCTTATTATGCTTGTCTATCTGCTTCTAGGTCCTGCTTATATTTTTGCGCTACCTATAGAGGAGTTGCACTAGGATTATGAGGTGACTCAATTATCTACCCTCACTAGGGTTTGACAAAAAGAAGAGATAAGTACTTGTTATAAAGGTTTCTTCATTGTTGGTTTTTCTCTTGTGAATAGAGCTTGTTCATGGTTGTACTGTATTTTATTAGAAATATTCTCTCTAATAAAAGTTGCCTGGTTTTTTCCCCGAGTTTGGGGTTTTCCCAGGATAAATATTTGTGTCTTATTATGCTTGTCTATCTACTTCTAGATCCTTCTTATATTTTCAGTGTATGATTGTTGAATGCTAAAAGAAGATCAAAATACTCTAGTAAATCTATTGCTACTGAAAATTTAAGAAAATCTAACATTCTATGAATGATTCTCAGCATATTATAGTGGGTCTTTCTCTATTGCAATCTGATGTACCTCCTCTTATTGATTTACCTATTGTGGAGAATTATTCTACATTGTTGTTGAATCTGATGGATTCTCCTTACAATGCACATATGGCAGTGTGTTTTGCTTGTTGGACCTTACCTATTCCAAGATGTGATGATCTCATCATTGGCGCTACCACCTTTGGATACATTGTGTATGTTCCAAATGTTGGTGGTTTTCCATTGGATGCTTCATTTTATTGTGATGCCTTTGCTCAGTGGTTGCAACAATCATTTGCTCAATGAAGGCACTTTTCATCACATATTGCATCCCACAATCCTTGGCTTAGTGAACCCACCACTTTTTCTCAGTGACCCATGCTTTATCGAATTCAACCCTTTCTACTTGGTAAAAATTCTTTACCTTAGATGCTTGGCCTTTGATCTTACCCCAAACCTTATACAACTTTTTCCTCTAGGACTCATCCATCTATGATCCAAAACATGGATCAAACCTTCACTTTTTGGGTGTTTTTGGTTCCTCAAAATCTTAGGCAATTTTTAATGCATTAACCTTCAACTACCCTTTCAATTCAAACTCTAAAAGGAATTACACTCACCTTTGTGCGTATCACCAAATCTTGTTGAAGAACGGAATTTGAATGAAACTTGATGTTTTCCTCTCATGGCGTTTTCCTTCTGTTAAGGTCTACAAATGTTGAGTTTTCCTTTTGCTAAGTTTTCCACTACAATTTTCCTTCTATAAGTCTGCCTCTGATGAGTTTTCCTTCTGCTAAGTCCACCTTCAACTTTGAGTGTCAAACCTACTCCAAGCATTCCAATCACTTTATTTTGCTTCAATGTGAACCCATTAGTTGTTGTATGTTTGGTGTAACTACAAGTGCCCTCTCACATTGGTTTTTTCTCCTCAAGGCTTGCCCAGGCTTGTTCATTTATGAATCAATGCTTCAATAGACATGTACTTTTCCCCTTGGTTCTTCTACCCTTAGGACTTATGGCTCCTCATACAACTCATCCTCCAACATTGCTTAACCCTTTGCTTCATGAGGTGTGTCTTGAAGTTTCCAATCAAAGAAAAAGGCATTCCCTCCAAACTTTTAAAACAACAATAACCTATCTAAGATGATACCTTATTGTCACAACTTAACACTAGTGGTTAAGATGCCTTTGTAAATGTCATTTCTCTACATGCCTCCTTCATGGAAATCTTGGCTACAACTTCATTTCTTATTTCCCTTTTGGCTACTAGAGCATTTGTTGTTTTTGTTCCTTTCACCTTTGTAGCCATTTCTTCTTCAACCTGGCATTTTGATTCTTGGGGTGAAGTTCAGGGTGAAGCTTCCAACACTTCTCAACCCAAAGCAAAGTCATCTTGCAACAGTTACAATAGCTCCTTCCACTACTTCTTGGTTATATCTAGCTTTCTAATGTCCTTTCATCCTTTATTGTCCTTCCATCCTTTATTCTCCTTGCTATCTTGAAGAGGAGTTTTGACCTCCTCCTTTATTTTAAAATATCGAGGGTCTTTGGTGACAGACTGTCTCCTCCAACACTCATCCACACAATGGTTGTTTAATAAAAAAATAGCAACACAAGTAAGCCTCATGTGGCCTTTACCCAATGCAGAGTCATCTTGCAACAGTTACAATAGCTCCTTCCACTACTTCTTGGTCAGCTCTAGCTTTCTAATGTTCTTCTATCCTTTATTGTCCTTGCTAGCCTAAATAGGAGTTTTGACATCCTCCTTTCTTTTAAAACACTTGGGGTCTTTGGTGTCAGATTGTCTCCTCCAACACTCATCCACACAATGGTTGTTCAGTCAAAGAAATGCAGCCTCTCTCTCTCTCTCTCTCTCTCTCTCTCTCATCTAGTCTTCTACAAGCCCTTTGGAGGAAAAATTCAATGGGAAAAGTTTGCTTGCCTTTCTCTCTTTTTCCCTGGGGTTTTCATCTCTCTTCCTATGTGTTTTTAATCAAGTCTTCTACATGTCACCCTTTGAAGGAAAAATCAATGTTCCACCATGACTCCGGGACGAGGGGACACAAGTTCGGGGAGACACGCA
>JZKD02S1674032.1:381494-392856 GCA_000966675.3 Picea glauca | reverse complement strand
CTTAAAAATAAAAATAACAATGATAAAATCTCAACAATAAAAATTCATTTCATGCAAATTCATCAGTAAAATGATAAATCAAAATACTAAATACTACTAAATTGAAAATTCAAATTTGTAAATGATATAAGCATGATTCAAATTCAAATTCAGTAAAGAAATACATCGATTCATAAATCATAAATGAAATAGAAATAGTAAAATAAAATATTGATCTCATCATTCATCATTCTAGAATCTAATTAGTACTAAACAAAATAGTAGATACTAAAGTCTGAAATAGTAAATTGGAATTACTCAAACTCAAAAATGGTAAAGAGTGACAAGTCAAAGACTCGGTATGAGGTCATCAATATCTAGAGTCAAGACTCAAAATTTAAAATTTAAAATTAACAATGGACAATAAACATTGAAAATAAAATGAGCATCATGGAGTCAATCTCATTGACTAGTCCTCTACATCCATCTGTTGCATGAAGTCATCAAGACCATCAAAGGGAATGTCACTATCTATCTCTGAGTCAGAGTCACTCTCATGAGTAACCAATGGCACACCAACCAAACCATGTTGCAACTCATATGATTCATCCTCCTCATCTATATGTGCACCATCCTCTAGATCCACATCGCAATGTGTCGTCGGTCCCCTTTGATACTATGGCACCTTCCTATGTGAAAGACGTAGGGAAATGTGTACTACAAATAGCTTCTCTACTCTTCAAGAGCTAATTTTATTCCTCTTGATAGAGTGGATGAAGCTATATGTGGACCAATACCTCTTTGTTGCGTAGGAATTAGCAATCTGAGATAACAAGTGAATAACAAGATGTTGGATATCTGGAGCATCATCCCCATGCATGGTCCACCAACAAATGGGGTTATCCTAGCCTAAGTCATTGCGATATTCCCTCGCATCAGGATTGTTGAAGGGACCATTGAGACTTGAAAACTGCATCCACTGTCTCCTAAGTGTTCTCACCTCTTCTACATTGTACATCTTTGTAATGGCAGCTCAAAATCCCTTCTTGACCTCTGGATCCTCAATGGGAAGAATTCTACCAGGCCTTGCCACATACCATTTTGGGTTGAGTGCATACGCTGCCATGTGAAAAGGTGTGTTCATTCAATCCCACCTACGTTGAATAATGGGTCGAATCTAGGTCGTATAGAACTATAAGGAGGGATATTTCTCACGAATGGCTACCTTCAGTTGATCCAACATGCTATCAAAAGTCTCATAGATTTCTCCAAGACTAGGAGAATTTGTGTCAGTGTAGCAAATGACCTCAACTATAGGGCGTAATATTGACACCAAATAACCACAATCTGTCCACCAATTATTATCCAATATCTGAAACTTGATTTTCTTTCCCTCGTCTGTCTTGGATTTTTCCCACCCACTCCATTCTGATGTCACAACCATGGCCTGCAATGCCAGTTGCACCTCCAACATCCTCTCCAATAAGAGAAAATAGCTAGCATATCTAGTCTCTGTGGGCTTGGGGAATTCATTCCTGGAGTGAGACCTATACATGGCTAAAAAGGTGTGGTGGTTACAGATAAACATTTTCACATTTCTCGCAGTTGTCACCAAGTTGGATACCCACTCAATTTTTCCAATGTCTTTCAATGCATTGTTGAGTGCATGCACACAAGGGGTCCATAAAATATGCTTGTATTTACTCTGAATTGGAAACCCAATTGATCTGCACATTGCTTCTATATCCATCACAACCTATACAAAATTGATGGGCGCAACCTCCTCTATAGCATCTCAAAGAAGCTCAAATTGGAAAGTTGCAACTTTGTTCTTTCCAAAACAATCAATAGCTCTAAGAAAGAAAGGCCCATCTCTTAATGTAACTATGATGTTGATGAGTGGACGTTTGGCAATGTCTGTCCACCCATCCATGACAATAGAACAACCTTCCCTCACCCAAGTCTATCTCATCCACTCTTTGTACAGAGTGATATTGGAAACTTGTCTGTCTAAGATCACAGTCCTCAAATTATGTTCACCTGGGGGCACATATGAGGTTCTTGTTGTTGCAATTGCCTTTACCATATCCTTATAATAAGGAGAGAGACTAACATGGAAAGGAATGCCATTGGCAAAAAGAAACTTGCCAATGGAATCATTTGTATCATTACAGTTCAACTTACTATACATCCCTACAATAGTTGGTCCCATTGCACAAGAATGAGAACCCTTATGTTTGGATAAAGATACCGATATCCCACTAACAATAGGAGATGGTGGAGGCATATGGCCCATGGATGATTTATTTCCTTTTGATTTTCTTTTGGAGCTTGTAGTTGCTTCCACATTCTAATAAGCTTCGCTCATGACATTTTGTCTAGCAAAGGTGCCTCTTGCATATGCTGCCATTTGTATCCTCAAAAGCTCAGACCTTTCCAGCATGCTTAATTTTGTACATACAGTAACCCCTTTGCCACCTATGCCCAAAAGGTGCATCTTAAATCGAATATAACTCCCAGTCCAAGGATGGCCACAAATATTGCATGTCCATTTGTGTGTCCCACCTCTTTTGCCTCCTGGTTTTCTGGTGGTTGAGGAGTCAGCTACTTTGGTGGCATATAGAAAAAGTGGTTTTCTTGGATCTAATTGTTTTTTTTTCTATATAAGATGATATATGATAGATGTATTATTACAATGATGAGTGTTCAATATATAGAGAAAATATGGTCACCATCCATTAAGGGATGCATCCTGTCCACTACGCTCCTTGCCCAATCAGAGTTAGTATATCCCTACAATCCCATGTCAATATTGGAAGTGTATCTCAAACCATGTCCAACTATGCCTCATAGGTATCTCAACACATGCTTCGCAACAATCCAGTGTGTTTGGCTTGGTTGACTCATAAACTAGCTAAATGCACTCACTGCATAGAAAATATCTGGTCTGGTGTTAACCAAATACATCAATGATCCAATCAATTGTCTTTATGAGGTCGGATCAATATCGTTGGAATCGGAAGAAGACACATTTAGTTTCTTCATTTTTGTCACCATTGGTGTAGCCATGGGCTTACAGTTCAACATCCCAAACTTCTTCAATATCTCAACTGTGTACTTCCCCTAACTCAGGAAGATATCATCAATTCTCTACCAAACCTCTAGTCCCAAGAAGTAGTGCATCATACCAAGGTCCTTCATCTAAAACTCAGAGGCCAATGCATACTTCCATTCAACAATAAGGCTCTTTGTACTGATGAGGAATAAATAATCAACGTAGAGGGCCAAAATCAGGGACTCACCATTAACAGTCTTGTAGTACAGGTTGGGATTAGCAACACTTTTTTTGAAGCCCAAACTCATCAGGTGCCCATCAATCCTTGCATACCAAGATCAAGGTACCTGCTTGAGTCCATACAGGGCCTTTTTCAACCTGCACACATGAGACTCCTCATGTATCACGAAACCATATGGTTTCTCGATGTATACTTCTTCCTCAATCTCTCCATTGAGAAAGGCTGTCTTCACATCCATCTGATGTAGTCTCCAACACATGGATGTTTCAAGGGCAATAATCGTCCGGATAGAAGTGTATTAAGCAACATGAGAAAATGTCTCCTCATAATATATTCCCTCCACCTGAGAGAATCCTCTAGCAACAAATATCATTTTGTGATTCTCGATACTCCCATCAATTGTGTGTTTGATCTTTATAGATCCACTTAGAAGTCACTATAGACTTCCCCTCAGGTATCGGAACAATATCCCACACATCATTCTTCATGATGGACTGATACTCCTCCATCATGGCATCTCTACATATTGAATGACTAGATGCCTCCTCATAACAGGAAGGCTCATAATCAATGATTTGGCTCATAGTTGCAACATAGCACGAATAGCTCTAAGGTCTCTTGCTCTCTCGGAAGGTGCCACAAGGATATGCATGTCCTTCTGCCTCCTACAGAGTTTGACGAGCCCATGTAGGTCTCTTCTGACCTACTACAGTATCTCTGGGAACATCAACTAGAGCTACAGGATCAACGAGATCAATTGGATCAATAAGCTCAATTGTCTCCCTCTGAACTATTGGAGGGTGAGGGGGAGAAGACACCATCTCTTCCTGTCTCTCACTATCAATCTCCATGTGAGATCATCTATATATCATGAAGGATACCTCCTCAAAGGTAACATCTCTACTCACCTCAATCTATCTTTGAACAAGGATGTACATACGATATTCCTTCGAAGACTCATTGTACCCCACAAATGTAACCTTTCTGCCTAAGGGGTCTAGCTTGGTCCTTTTCTCCTTGGGTACATGAATGTATAATAAACACCCAAATATCCTGAAGTGTCCAACCTCTAGCTTCACTCATGAACTGTGTGTTGATATTATGGTAGCTGTGGGAGGTATTTACCTCCATGTGCAAACCTGATGAGAATAGATTATTTTGGGAAGCAAGAAGAAACTCTAAATAACCCTATAAGACTAGTCGGCCCAAGAGAATGATTTATATTAAGTTATTAGTCTCCAAGAGAAGAAGTCAGCCCAACAAAGTGACTTGGAGGACTATAAATAAAGGGCGCTTGAGCTCATTTTTCACACACACCTCACAACTGCAGTGGTCCGCAAGTTTGGAGAAGAACTGCAGTTGCAACTACTGCAACTCGCAGATTTCGGTTTTGGCTGGGATTCTCTCTTGGTTATGATTTGGACTTTCTACTTGGCCTCTTCTGGTTATTCTTGCTTGGTGCACTATCCCTAGAGAGAGGTGCATTATCTTGTTTGGCTATTTATCCTAGGGTTTGCTTCCGAAATGATTCTTTGTCAAGGTTAAGGTGCTCGGGGGTGGCTTTGGCCTATGGTTGGGTGACAATATTGCCATATTGTCTATGGTTAAATGAGCACATCCATTACTTTCTAACAGGTTATGGTCCCACATTATCCTCAGACAGTCTAACCACTAGAAGATAGATTGGGAGGACTTGCTCAGTTGTAGTTGCAGTTGCAGCTAGTTTTTGCTGCAACAACAAAACCCTAACCCTCTCATTGAGGCACCTTAAGTGAAGGGATTGACCTAATTTTTGGATGGACTAGTGCACCCTAGCCTAGCACATCTCCTGATACTATCAGCAAGCTAAGATGTCAAGTTTGATTTTTTGGTCAAAATCAAGGGTTGACCAAGTCAAAGTAGTTATGACTTACTCTATGAAGTCAGAAAACAAGTTAGAAGGGGCTTCTAACTTCAGAGCATGGAAGACAAGGATTGAACTAATCCTTTCCAAGAATAAAGTGTTGGATATCGTGAAAGGAAAGATTGTGGAACCAAAGTTTGAAGAAGGAAAAGATAAGGAACCTTAGAACATTGCAGTTATGGAGAAGTTCAAAGACAATGACATCAATGTCATAAATATCATAGTGGACTCTATAAAAGACCACTTGATACCCTACATCTCCCATATTGACTCATCTAAGAAGGTGTACGATGCCCTAACGAACCTCTTCTTAGTCATAAACATTGGACAAGTAATGAGTCTGAAGAATGAGATCCGTGACATGAAAATGAATGATGATGACAACACAACATCATAATTTGTGAGAATATCTCAGTTAAGAGATCAACTACAAGCTATTGAAGAGATCATTTTAGAGAAGGAATTGGTAAATATAGTACTCAATGGTCTTCCCAAGACATGGGATCCATTTGCCGCAAGCATGAACACAAGGATGGAGTATCCCACATTTGAAGAAATTTGGACTCGCTGTGCACAAGAAGAATCAAGAATTAGTGCAAAAGAGAAACCCCAAAAGAAATACGATGATCAAGTCTTCACAACAAGGTTCAAGAATTTCAGGAATAAAAGGAAGTTTGGCTCAAGGAAAAATCCAAATCAAGAGAAAGATATGTCAAAAATACAATGCTTCAACTGTCAAAAATATGGTCACTACAAGAATCATTGTCTTGAGATAAAGAAAAGTAAGGAAACACACAAAGCGTCAGTTGCCGAAGAAAGGAAACCCTCAAAGAAGACCAAGCAGGATAAAACAGACTTCTTCTTCTAAGACAAGGTAACAATATTTTTCATAGTTCTTGTACATACCATATTTACATAAGTTTCTGTACATATCTTTCATAAGATGTTCAAAGAGAAACAATACCTATGGAAGAATAAATATAAGTATTGATATCACGATGACTCTAAGACAAGAAATACACATGAAAAGATGAAGTACATTGACAAACCTTGGTAACAATTCCTATGGAAGATATTAAAATAAGTAATAGCTGCAGGATAAGTTGAAATCATAATCAAACCTGAAGAAACATGGAAGAAGTAAAAACAGAAAGAAGTCAACCATCAAAAATAAATTAGAAAAAGACTTGTGACACTTTGCAGAAGGCAATAAGGATGCAGACAGAAGTGTGGACTCTATTAGATGGAGGGAGCCGATTATATAATTCCAAAAGAAGAGCATGCATAAAGCAAGGATTAGGAGGGAGCCCTAGATAATATGATCCATTGAATATTATGAAGTATCTATCCATGTTCCCATCAATGGTAGCAACCATGAAAAGCAACACGTGTTCAGTTTGACCTCAGAAGATGTCTTCTTTGAAAAGAAGCCTTAAAGTATCCCTGGTTGTCTATCTACATCTTGAAAGGAAGAAGTTGGAATCTTCAGGGCATGGAATCTATAGAAAACTCCACGGACCCAAGAGATAAAGAGAAAAATTAAGAAGAACATGAAGATTCCAAGAGAGAAAGAAAAGAACAACCAGTCATTATATTGAGAATCACAAGATTACCATCTTGATCTGAACCTTCTAGAAATAATCAAGCAGAAGAAATGAAAGTTGTGATGAAGAACAATGTATGGAAAAATTATGAATGAAAGCATTGTGAGATCCATAACTAAAGGTTCTCCCAGATGGAGGGAGAGGACTATGATGATAGCTTGTTCCAGACATACCTCTACCTGAGACATTATATCTCATACAATATCCATGGGTTGGAGTTTACATCAGTCGAATGTAAGGAATATTCTCCTCAACAGAGTAATCAAACAAAGAAGCATATAGCAACCTCAATCTTTTGAGGTATACTAGAGAGAGACACTTGCATATAGATGGAAGAATATCTTGTATAGATTCAAACAACTTGGTGTAGAGCCTCCAATGCATAGCAAAAGCGTGGTGAAAAACCTTCTATAACAGAGATATTGTATCAGAATGGTTACTCAGAAGTTCAGGATAATGGATTTCTAATCCATGACAAACTCTCATGATGACATAAGAAGTGCCACTTGGATATGTTCTAGTTTGAGCTCTACCACGATGTTATGAGCTAGCAGGAAACAAAATAGTTGAATCCAACTATGATATACTATAATGATCACATCTATATGAAGCCTCCAGAGAAAACTAGTGTTCCAGAAAAATCGAAGTTTATTGAGATCAAGAATTACATTCTTCGTGATGAAGCCTAGAAAAGAAAAGTGGTTCTCCAATATATCTCCATAGATGAGCAGATAAGCAGATATCTTGGTAAAGCCTTTGTCCAAGATGAGAGAGTTTGCGTACTCATGAAACAAGTTGGAGCTCGTGGAGACAACTTCCTTATTGAAAAAGGAAGAGATGACTCCTGGGTTGGGAGGGAGCACTGATGTGTTATTGATTTATGGACAATCATTTTTCAAGTTCAAAAAATGGTCCAGGATGAGCAATTCCTTTCCAGTTTGGAAAGTGGTTTGAGATTTCTGACGAACATGCATTTTTCTAGTTCGAAAAATGGTCCAGATCAAATGGTCATTTTCGCAATGAAAATGATTTGATGGATTGTTGATGTACCATAGACAGCGATTCCCCTTGTGGCCAATGTGGGGGAATGGTATAGGACAGTCTTTCTTCTTGATGATCACTCTCAGTAGTGGTCAAGAAGACTAGTCCACCTCGTCGGACAATCATTATTTCAAAGCTCACAGTTGTGAGCAGTTTCAAAGAATGGTCCATTTTTGGAGGTTGGTGCAAGACAATCATTTCCTTAGGAAATGGTCTGGATAGTCATTCCCTAGGGTAGATTCATTCTCTCCAGGTTTCACTTTGTTTAGTGCCGAAGGAATGGCCCAGATAGGTGAATGGTACAGGTTCAACAATCAGGGACAAGCATTCCCTAGGGCAGACTCATTCTCTCCAGGTTGCACCTTGTTTAGTGCCGGAGGAATGGCCCAGATAGGTGAATGGTCCAGGCTTAGAAATTAGGACAATTATTATTCTATGCTTGAGAAGAATAGTCTAGTATCTCATGACTGATGTTTTACCTTCTGAGGGAAGATGCTCTTCCAGATCTCATAGATGTGAGTGGAAGAATGGCCCAAATGATTCAATTTATATCATGACATTGTTTTTATGTGTAGGTTGATGATATGATTTCCATGGAGACTGTATGTCTCTGGAAAGTAGATATATGCTACTGTGGTGGATGTGTTCCATTGATTATGACTATATGTCACTAATCAAGTAGTTGTGTGCTACTTGGTGTGGTAGTATACCACTAGATTGTAGTTGTGTACTACTATGGATAGACACAGTTGTGTTCTATTGAATGACATTGTTATGATTGCCTTGTAGACTATCAATAGTGTTGAAAATGATTAATAGCTAGATGGATGGTCAATTTGTTGATGGAATGACATTCTCTAGGTGGAATATGGTCCAGGACAATTATTCTTCTAGGACGTATGTTCGGATTAGAATAATAGTCCTTGTATCTCGTGGTGTGGCTTCCAGCATCTGTTGGAACAATTGTTCTTCTAGGACATATGTCCGGATTAGAAGAATAGTTCTTGCATCACTCTGTGGAGTGAGTGACTTATCCAACATCATGTTTGATTACTCATATGGAGTATGGTTTTGTGAGATGATGTAGTTGATGTTGTCAGATGACACTGATAGTGATGATGGTGCTCGTGATCTAATCATGAGATAGTCTATACAACTATGATGATGCTACCGGGTGAATGGTATGTTTGTGCTGAAGACCATTACCTTCAATACCTCCCTAGCTAGGAGGGAGTGTTGATATTATGGTAGCTGCAGGAGGTATTTACCTCCATGCGTAAACCTGGAGAGAATAGATTGTTCTGGGAAGCAAGAAGAAACCCTAAATAACCCTAGAAGACTAGTCGGCTCAAGAGAATGATTTATATTAAGTTGTTAGTCTCCAAGAGAAGAAGTCAGGCCAACAAAGTGACTTGGAGGACTGTAAATAAAGGGCGCTTGAGCTCATTTTTCACACACACCTCACAACTGCAGTGGTGCACAAGTTTGGAGAAGAACTGCAATTGCATCTGCTGCAAATCGCAGATTTTAGTTTTGGGTGGGATTCTCTCTTGGTTATGGTTTGGACTTTCTACTTGATCTCTTTTGGTTATTCTTTCTTGGTGCGCTATCCCTGGAGAGAGGTGTGCTATCTTGTTTGGCTATTTAGCCTAGGGTTTGCTTCCGGAATGATTCTCTGTCAAGGTTAAGGTGCTCGAGGGTGGCTTCGGCCTATGGTTGGGTGACAATATTGATATATTCTCTATGGTTAAACGAGCACATCCATTACTTTATAACATTGTGTCCATACTAGACATCTCATGGTTCCCTCATGGAACACATGTCTAAGACATATCGAGGTTCCCTCATGGAACCAATGTCTCACAATACATATCGAGGTTTCCTTGTGAAACCAATGTCTTGGTCCCTTCATCTGACCATCTAAGGCATGTGCAGATGAAGTCTATATTCTCTACACCCTCTGACATTGAAGGTAGCTCTTCCTCCTTCTATGGAGGTAACTCAATCTCTACTCCCTATGGATGTAGTACCTTCTCCCTCTCTATATGATTTTTCATGTCTTCCATTTATTGGCTTGTATGTTTTAACCAATATTCCATTTACAATCGCCACATTGATCATTATCTAGATTTATGCATTAATCACATATGAATCAACCTCACTCATCATTGCACCATTTAGAAATGATTTTCTAAACATTTATGAGAATAATGGTAAAATAATAGATCCAACTCAAAGCTATATCTTGGTTTGTATTTCTTAGAGTGCAATTATCACTTTAATGCATCCAAAATTATGCATTTCTTCTCGTTTGCACATGAGTTTGTAATGGATCTCATGGGACAGATTTATCCTTAATTGACATGTCAGAATCCACTCTTGCTAGCAACATCTTCTCACAAAATGAAATCGAAAGGAATCCACATAGCAACTCCTCTCTCAAAGAAATGACCGATGACCTGATGGTAGCTCACCAAATTAGTCACTCAGCACACAAATCTTCACATGCCTTCTCCTTTAGTTGATTCTAGTTGAACTATCTCTCCACATTGACAACTTGACAGTCTCGATGCCTTATGCAAACATATGACAATTTCGTGCCCAGATATTTATAACGACAAGCTTGTGATAATCCATGGCATAAATCATTTTCTTGTAGAAACCCCACCTCCACTTTCTTTTTGTATGACAAGATCTCAGCCAATATTTCCCGATGGGCCAATTATGTCGTTGGTATTGAGGGATGCGACCATTCAACTGAGGGATCGGGCCTTGGCCTTGCAGATCAAATCCCCTAAGTTTTTGGGTTTGCCCAGTATCACCATTTTCACACTCGATGACGATTTGATTTTCTCCCAAGGAAGCCAATATTTCTTGAACAACGTGAGATATAATATTCTTCCCAACAAAAGATTGTTGTATGCAAACCTGCTTACAATTCCCGTGGGTACTAGATTTGATACCCTGCTCCAAGGTCAACATCTTATGGTTACGTATAGTAATCCTTTTTATGTCAATGGCATCCATCTCAAGAACCCTGGTAATTTTTATAATGAGTTGATCATGGTGCATGGAATTCTTGCACCTTTCACATTCTGGTGGTGATGCTTCTTGATTGCATGTGCACGGGCGCTTCAAGCCACGGCTCTCCGCTACCTTTGGATTCCACATGTAATACCATATATGGACGCTATCCACTATCGTAGACCTTCTTCAATTCCTACTAGAGAGATGCAGACAACCATCACTAACAACCGATTGCCACTCTTTGGACAGCTCGGAAATGAGAGTGACTATTAGAGGATGTCCCCTTCTCTACAAAGCTCTTTGCATAATGCACGGTCCTCAAAGAGGGTTTGCCACAAATTTGTAAGTTTTAAACCTGTGAAGTAAAGCAATGCATATATATTGTTAAGAAAAACATAATTTAATCAATGGCTCATACACAGAGTACACAAAGATTTTATACCGGAAACCCTCAACCAGGAAAACCTTTCTTATATTCATTATATCGAATTTCACCATTCACTATACAATAT